>JAOXJJ010000602.1:0-41754 GCA_025769935.1 Phoenix roebelenii
GAACCGGAACCGTCTAGAACCGGAACCGGCACCGGCGGTTCTAGAACCGGAACCGAACCGACTATTTTCGGTTCCGATTAAGGTTCTAGGTTTTTGTGGAACCGGAACCAGTGGTTCCATAACCGGAACCAGCAGTTCCGGAACCGTGGTCAGATTTATCCGTATGCAAGAAATTGGCTCTTCCAAGCCTCTTCATGATAGTTGTGCAATATAACCATCAAGCAAACTATCCCTCGAGTGTATGGATCACTATGTCCATCAATTATATCAATCCCTGGATGGCACAGATCGTTTCAAAAAAGCAAAGTTTCAGGTCATTTTGTGATGCAGCCCAATAGCTTGTGGAGAAGACTTGCTGGCCAAAATATAACATTAATGGATCCTCGCACATGTATACGCCAACTACTTCATGCTCTTTATTGGCATTTTTTTCCCCTGGTGGTAGGTGAGAGTTTTTCTTAATAGGGTTGAGTCCACTGCAATTATAAACGGGTCAAATTTTAGAAGAGGCCCCATAATTAGCTACGGCTTGGAAGGTTTTGACCATCTCTATTAGCTTTCTTCCTTTAAAAAAAAAAAAAATGGACACATCCGTCTCCCTTTAGCTGATATCTCCAGGATATCGATTATTTTGAGTTCCGTTCATGGATGTGTCCCAGCTTCTCTAGCATCTTTTTAAAGACTCAAAAACAACGATTCTGCTTCTTATACCCAATTCTGCCATGGCCGTAGCAAACAAATATTCCTTTGAACTAAATCTTGGGAAAAAAGAAAAAGAATTTTGTCCATCTCGATCGTCTGAAACCAACTGCAAAAGCAAAGCTCACCTCAGCTCCATGCACTCTGCCACACGTACACTTTCAAGAAAATCTTGTGATAGGATCCATATCTAGAGGTCTTCCAATGAGTACGGCGAAGTCTAGTAATAATTTCTTTTCCAAACATTTTCAATAGGGAAGCTTTCAAATTTCTAAAATGAAAAAACAAGACTTTAAATTGGAGAAGACATCAAACAAGATCCTAAAACTTCAAGTGTAATGAAAATTAAAATAAAAAATGTATATCTGATGAACCAAACTGTCCTCAAATGAATGTACAAGCTGACATATACATAACCATAATTGTTCCAAAGAAAATGTCTGATGATCATCCTCACAAGCGAGGCCAGCTTTTTTGCAGGCAGGCAGAAGCAACCAGCAAAGAAGCAAACATCACCCCAGATGATCTGGGTGCCTTGTATCAGATGATCAATCTTTATGGTTTTATCTTCTCACCTGGAGCAGGAGCTCGGTTTGCAGGTTTGAAACCGTACAACAGTGCATCATTCCCTTAAAAAGCAGTCATGATTCGATTGTCAGACTCAAGCGCCTCCAAAATTATGCCATCGAAGCACCTTCTCATCATAAATCCCATAAGAGCAGATCCATTGTCACCATTTAAACAGCTCCAAAATGGTGAAATCAGAAGATACACTAAGCAAGAAATCACTAGGGTCTGGATGCGGGGTTCTTCTGAAATGTTCCAGGAACAAATAAAGGGAACGAGTCCGCCGCTTGACCTCTCTCTCCGCGCGCCTCACGGAACACATGAGATTCCTTCTCAGCATCTGGTCTCAATCCAGCAGTCTCGTTGCCCTGCATATCTCTAACAGGAGCATTTAAAAGTGGCCCGCCAAAAAATATTGACTGCCCTGTGTACATTAATCTCTCTGGTGGTGGCATAGGAGGCATCACCGAGGCACCAGCACTAGGATGGGTTGGTCTTCGTCCATAAGCACTAGATTCTGCAGAAGGATTTACCAAGGAAGCCCGAGAAGTTCTGGCTGGAACTTCAATTGTAGTTTCACTTCTGGCAGTCGCGGGTACTGACACATACCGGCCAGCTTCTTGATCCCATACAACTGAGGCCCTTTTATTCTCCCTAACAACTGAAGTGGCAGATTGGAACATTGGGTTAGTCAGTTGGGTAGTTGGAAAAGGCCCTCTTGGAAGGCTGGGTAGACGCCGTTCAGGAACTGAACGCTGCAAAGGCACCAAACCAAGGGCAACAGGTTCATGAATGTGAGCCGGACTGCTTAAGCTGCTTGCAGTTTGTGTACCGGTCTCATAATCTTCCTTGCTTGCAAGACTTAGTGGGTAGGAGTTCCTTGGAGAAAGCTTCAGTTCACTCCGTGATTCTTTAGTTGCACTGAAATCCAGGCTCATGCTACTTCTCACACTTGCATTTCCACTGGAGCTGAAGTCCACATCAGGGACACGACGAGCATCAACGGGCCGAAGGACTGAAGAGGATGCCCTGGCTTTGGCTGCAGCCCTCATCGCCTCGTTGGAGTCTAATTTGGCAAGCTTCCATGCACTGATCTTAACAGCCTTTTTGGACTTGTTTGCTCTTTCAACATAACCGGCTGCATCTGGATCAACAGTCGAAGGTATCATACCTGGCTCCAAATGTGGGATGACTTCATCCTGTTGAGATCAAAAGTAAGAAATCAGTCCACTGAAGGAACATCCACATATGGATATCAGAAAAATTTCTATCCCGTTTTCTGATTTATTTTGAAGTTTAGATTGTCACAAGATATAAAAGATTATAGTTGGAGAAATCAAACAACATTAATTGGATGGCCAGTCTTGTTTACACCCAATCATCCATGCAATGTCCATACATGCTCTCATTAGTCTGAGTAGCTAAGATACTGGTATTTTAACATTTTGCTGATCCATCCTTTTCTTTAATACAGCAGAAAAAATGAACATGTTGCAGAGGCTTGCCTGCTGGTCGACAAATACCCTTGGAGGAGTGCACCATACACCTTTATATTGAAGGCCTATGCCTAGAGAGCTTCCAACACTTAAACCAGTTGTGGCAGAATTAGTTGGCGAATAAAGGACATTTTGTCCTTCCTCATCTGCAGATGCTGGAGGTGCTTCACTCATAGCTCTCATAGCAACAACATACTCGTATGTTGTAATTCCCTAGCATATAAGAGGAAAAGATTCAACTGGTTATAACAGATTTGCTGCTAATTAGAACATTCCAAAGGTGCTGCTCTAACCTTTTTTATCAATATCATGTGGAAAAAGAAGAGTTCACCCAAAGGCACGCAAGCCAGTAATGATACTGCAGTACATGTGGCCTACAAAACCAAAAATTAGAATTATGTTTTCTACAACTAAAGGTGTTACTTTCTTACATGGATGTAAAGAGATCATATTTGTACAGTCAACGAGTATTTCTAAAAGATATGAAGTAAGATTTTAGTTTAGAACTATTAGATATGAAAAGCAAATAATATCTCTATAAAAATTATGAGAACATTTATGTCGGTAATAAAGGCCAAAAACTTTTGCTACCCAATTTCTTTAGCAGAAATAAGAATACAAGGCATTGATATTTAATGCTTTTGCACACTTTTCAACTTCCCCTTCACAATGGGAAAGGACAACAGAGAACAGGAGAATTGCATAATGAAGAAAATTTGCATGGTCTGTACCAAAAGTGAACAGTATCTACCCCTTCATAAGTTGCTATCTGTAGTAATTACTATTCTGGTAGGGTTCATGACTGAAAATACTTCCAGTTGGATCACCATCCACATTCCAAGACCATCAGCCAAATTAGATAACAAAGTTAAAAGAAAAAACAGAGTCTGAATATGCAGGATGACCAGATGGAAACACTAAGTACTATAACCTAACTAATGCCAATTTGTTTATCTGCAATTCTCTCTGCCCTTTTGCTACAGATATCATCACATCCAACTTATATTGATTACCGATCATCTTTTTACCAATACCTTGGTGAGCATGTCATTGAAATCACGACACAAAATAGATAGCAGTACTTAAATGCTTGCTCTCAACTCTCTTTCACAATATGATAGTCTATCATAATATGTATGTTCTGTCCTTTCCAAAGATCGCCGAACCGGTACCAGGTGCCATACTGGTCGATATCCGGTACGGTTTGGTACCGGTTCAGACTGAACCGAACCGGGGCCGAACTGGTTGGGCATGCCAGTTCACGCACCGGCACGCCCTAAATTTTTTGTTTGGAGTTCTCTCTCTTTTCGAACTTTTTCTATGAATTTAAGTCTAATTTGATGTTTTTTTATGTTTTCTTGATGTTTTCCGATATTTCTATGATCCCGTTTTAAGCTAGATGATGCATCTTGTTGCTTTAAAATAATACAAATCATAAAATAAAAAATATAAAATATCTTCAAATCAAGATACAATCAATTACATACTTTTAAATCCAACAAACATGCATAATGATATATAAAATCGGATCGAGTGGCGATGCTTCTCGTAGATATCCGGATCATCAGCATAATCGGGAGGCACAATAATCCACCCCTCTATTCAAGCGGCGTTGTAGTCTTGTATGTTCATCCCATAAGGAACGCGCACCAGATTATAAACACTCTCGAATCTCTCGATAAAGCTCTGACTCTGAGAGGTGCCCTCTAACTGATAATATGGTTGTGGAGGAGTCCATCCGAATATGATAGCAGCAAAATCCGACCCATGAGATGCTCTGGACTGCGTAGCATAGTAGCCACCGAAAGATGCCTCAGACACATCATATCCATATACGTATCCATATGGATCATAGACTGTCTGTGGCTTCAGATAATAGGATCCATTATAAGACTCGAAACCTGATACATCTATAAATCCTACTCTACGTGCGAGATCATCTGCAGCTGCATCGTATCCTCTTGAATGACCTCGAGGAGCCCGTCTTCTATATGCAATCGTATCCTCGCGAGCTTTGCCAGATCGTCCACCATAGTTCTGATCCCATGTAGCATGTGTAAGCTAGGACTCACCAATGTATCGAAAACCACCCTGCGGCTGAATCTCATGAACAGTGGTCTCCTGTCCTCCACTACCTCTATGACCAGCAGATCCATAACCACCAGATATGTTATCACTGCTGCTCCAGAACTCCACGACACTCTTCATTGGAGTTGCAAATGCCTTTTATTTTTCTTTCTTAGTCTGCCGAACAGTTACCTTCTTACCCTTCGTACGCCTCTCTACCTGACTATGTCGCCCTCCTGACCAAGTTGACCGAGTAGCGTAGTGACCTCGTCCGAGCATCTCTCGATCATATCTTTGAGAGCAAGGTTCGTTGTACCGGTATCGAACCCCGTACCAGTGCCGCACTAATATAGGCGTATGGAGTGTCGGTACGGTATGGTACGCGATACGCCAGGCATACCGACATTGGCGTACCGATACCAGTACCCATCGGTACGGGTACAGTATGCTCGGTACCGACTGGTACCGACTAGTACAGCATACCATGTTTGAGAGGATGTCTCGGACAAGAAGTCGTGTGGTGACCGGCTCTCCTCTGGATGTGGCTGATTAGCTATAAAAATGCGTGGAACATTGTGCTCAGCCCATTGCCCTGCATTATTGCCACAGCGGGCCACTAGCCCCCGACTTGGTGCTAACCGATCGGTTCGCACCGAGTCTGAGTCGAACCGGACGAATCTGGTACGAGCCGATTCCAGCCAGTACCGACTAAAAAAATTATCAGTTCCAACCGGTATTATTGAGGTTGTCGAAACCGTTTGTCTAAAGCGAACCGACCCGATCTAGGATCGGGTCGGCTTGGTTCAGCCTGAACCGGGCAGTACAACCCGGTTCGGCGATCCTTGGTCCTTTCTAACACACCAAACTGCTGATTATGTGTAATGCAACTTGATTATCACAATATAGCTCCTCTGGTATTTGTAACACCATGAATAAAATCAAATCATTTTGTTATCAAATTTTTATCTAAATGGTTCGTATAAAATTTAAATGGCAAACTGGCCCTATCAATACTTAGTACACTTATAAGATGCAAATGACTGTAGGACAAGCAGAATTTCATCCCAAGTACAATAAGTGCATGATGACATCAAAATGAGAAAAATGGGGTGGCGGAGGAAAGTCAGTAAAAGCAACAAATCTAGTGATAATTTAATAAGTCAGATTGTTCAATAGTTCATGATATATGCCCAGATAATTGCAGATTTGCCTGGTCACTTTCCATCTTGCCATTAGGGTTCATTGGTGCGTCCATCAGCTTCACATACAAATTTCCAACCTTGAACAATCTTTCAAGTGCAAGATTCCATTGAGGCCAGCTAATACCTGGGCTGTACAACCTTAGTGTCCAAGCAATAACAAAATCTGTTTAAATTTTGTTTACACAATACACCCAGTGAATATGACCAGAAGAACTAAAACAAATTAGAGTAACCAACTTGGCTATGAAGACAATAGAAAACCACCACTACATTGAATATTTTCCAACCTGGAATCCGACTTTGTTGGACCAGATCTTGACTTGGTATATTAACTCTTTCAACGCTTCATGAACATACTGCCCAATACTCTTATTCCCACAAACTCTCATGCAAAAAAAGCTAACCTTGACATCTAGTTGCATTAAAGAAGAGAGAGAAAATATTTTGGGGTGAAGGACGGCGGTAAGACAAGAAATACCTGGTGTTGGCACAAGAGAAAACTTTCAACAATTAAACCTGAAATATTAGAATGCATCATTACTTCCTAAAGAACCAATCTAATTAGAAAGGAGGTAACCTTAAATTTTGATGCCCAATAACATAGAATGGTGTTTTAAATATGCGAAAGAGATAAATATGACGTTGCATGAATTAGCAGACCTGTTTGAACAAATGACCCAAGCCTGCCATGATTTGCATGGAACCAGCAAACTTCCTAAAGGCATAACTTCTCGTACAAATATTGGATTTTAGCGATCTTGGAATCAGAAAGGCCTCTTAGAGATCTACAATTTTATCTTCTGAACCATCAAAAGTAGGAACCTGATGTTTACTCAAAACCAAAGCACGACATCTTGATACGGGGCTTCATACTTGTGCCACCCTATCACTATGTCTGTACTTGGTACGGGGGCTGGTTTGGCGTACCCAGTGTCAGTATGCCCCCCATACCACTTACCAATATCGAACCGGTGCAATATGGTACATTCTATACTGTCTGGTTCGGTACGGTATTGCATACCATGCTCAAAACACATGCTTCACACTAGAGTCTAGATATAGAGGTGGGAGGCAAAACGTGATTCTAAACTTTTTGAACAAGGAAAAATAGTGGCACATAATATCTCCTTAGTGCCCCCATGAAGATGGTAGCCCCAGACACAAACCCACCAATACTTTCTTATAAAACATCATAGGTAATTGAGGATGGCAGCAGCCCACAACCTGCAACAATTAATCATCTTGACAAAACAGGACAAAATTTGAAGCATCAAACGTACCACAACAGTTGCAAATGGAGCACGAGTAAAACCATTTCCTAGTTTCTCCTTAATATTGCTTTCTGTACCCTTTTTATCGACAAAGCAGAGAACGAGAACTGCAATGCCTACCCCACATTCGATTGCAAGCTGGTGCAAAAGAAAATGTTAGAAGTTCAAACCAACTAATTGAAGAGCTCATGTTTAAAGAATTCAACAAATTCACATAGTATTTGCTACATACCCAAATGAGGCTAGCGGCCATAAGGGAAATAAATGTTATATAATTTTTCCTCCCCACACAATTATTCAGCCACTGGAGACAAATGTATAAATAGATATGAAATTCTTTCAGTTAAATTGACAATTTAGAAATTAATAATTCAAGCGTTAAAGGAGAAAGTACCCGACAATGATGGTCAAAACCATCAACACATTTATCACAACTTCTGCAATGTTTACTGAACTTGCGGACCTGAAAGGTGAATGAATATTGAAATAAGCAAAGAAGTCATAAATATCTCAACTACTCTGAAGACTACTGAACTGTTCTGTAGCATTATTAATTCAAGCCATAAATCAGATATAACAGATTCTAATTAGCAGATGTCCAGCACAAAGGAAACCATTAGCACTGGCACATAAAGATGTGCATAACTCATGAAAGAAGGTTTTCAAATTATTATCATTAAACAAAAATTTTTCAGGACCAAATGATGGAAACAAGCATTTTATATGGACATTTCTAATCCAAATCATTAAAATGACATGGATATGTAGTATGCCAAATTATTTACAAGTGCAGTACATTTAATTATTATGAGGCAACCAGTGTGTTAAATTGAGGTAATGATAAAATTTATAATAAGGCAATAACTCAAAAATAGTAAAAGATCTAGATGAGAAAGCCATTCAGAGCAATTCCTCAATCACCAAGGGGCTATTTGGAAATTCCTGCAGAAATTGGTCCTGTTGGCTTGCCTAGCCCCCATCTACTAAAGGCTTGTTGAAGTCCCAGCCTAAACCCAACCTATGTGCCTGCTGGTCTGCACAGAGAAAGAAGGACCCAAGGAGGTCTTTTTTTTTCTTCTTCCCACAGGATTTGGGCTATGGGGTGTTGGGTTGATATGGACCGTGCTCAAAAGGGCTGCCCAATCCACAAACCCAACTGGATTACCCAAACAAGGCCTAAGTTACTTTTATTTATCAACCTACAAAACTACAATAGCTAAGAAAATGATACGAAAAGCCCACTCTTCAAATACTTACTGTTAAATATATCTAAATTTCATTAACTAAATCAGGGAGTGGATGAAGGAGTGGGCTCAGGTGCAGGAATGGGGAAGAGAAGTTTCGAAGAAAATAGAAGAAAAAAGGAAAAGGGGACCAGATTGAAAATTCCCATTGCTAACGATGGGATGGACCTTACAGATACAGAAAAATGGTTGAAGATAGAGGCTTTGAACATTGGTTCATTTCCTGGGAGGTGTCGTTAATCTCTGTCATTGGTCTTGATGTGAGGTGCTGCAGCTTATATATTTGTTCTCTTTTGCTTCTTCCCCCATTGTCTTTTCAACTACTAATGACTTGGATGCGGTGGTTAAGTTTGACAAAGTCAAGGAGAACAAGATAGTTAGCATGGTTGGCGGAACCGTCCCGAACTGCCTAGTTCAGGGCATCCCAAGCCGTACCAGCGGCAGACAAACAATTCCGGCAACGAAAACGAGAACCGGCAATGGAGGAAGAGAAGGAGAAGGAAAAAGAGGAAAAGAGAGAGAGCGGGGGAGGGAGGGAAAGGAAGACGAAGGAAGAGAGAGACCGACGGAAGCCGAGGAGCCGCCGCGCGAAAACGGAGAAGGGGCTCTGCCTCTGGCCGCCGCGCGGAAATGGAGAAGGGGCTTTGCCTCTGGTCCCCTGTTTCGTTCGAAACAGGGGCCTGGAGATGCTCCCTTTTATTTTTGAGATTTTTAAGTGAAAGTCGGCAAACCCATTGCCAACTTCACTTAATTTTTTTAATTTAAAAAAATCAAAAGGGCCCCGTCCAAGCCTCTATTTCGAAAGAAATAGGGGACCGGAGGCGGAGCCCCTCCTCCGCCTCCTCCGCACGGCGACTCCCCAGCCCTCCGCTAGCTCTTTGCCGGCCTCCCCCTTCTCTCTCTCTCTTCCTCTCTCCCATTCTCCCTCTCCCCCGCCTCTTCTACTGTGTCGGTACAGGCGACCCATGCTGCCGGGCAACTGGTCCGGGCTCAGTACCGGCACAGCAGTCCTTGATGGTTAGTTTATCATCACATTAACTATTAGGGATAAATGATAGCAAAAAAAAAAAGAGGTTAAAAAAATTAGTGTGCTTCTAAATCTTATTATAATCTTGAATCTTCTTATTAGGTTTCTTTTAGTGTTATCTTAGAAGTCCTATTTTCATGACTGGCGCATCAAGTTCCTAGATACATACATACATATAATAAACATATTATATACATATACAGAAACATACACACATACAGAGACATATATGCACAATCTATTATATACAGGGTTGAGAGAGTCTTTAAGTCATCAGGTCTTAGTTTTGGAATGTTTTCCATATCGTGTTACAAGGGAATCTAAATTTCATAATTTATGGAAAGGTTTTAGGTGCTCATGCATGGGATTAGTTAGTTATTAAGAGTTCTGATCGAACTCTAATAACTGGGCTCTAAGTAACTCGTTCTCTATACTATATCCTACACCTAGGAGTTCAAATTGGACAAGTTTAAAGGTTCAAATAAAACTAAGAAGCCTATAAGGCTGGTTAAAAGAGCGATGTATGCAAAATATTTTGGTTTAGAAAAACTAATTTTTTTAGGCCAGATTCAACCTCCTTTCGCATCTACTTTTCTCCAATCTCTTCCTCCCTTCGCTCTCTCTCTCTCTCTTTCTAATCTCTCCTTCTCTCATCTAACCATTCACCTTTAATCAACTAAGTACCTATAGTTAGTTTCTTCTAATTCCAACTTGTCATCCAATTTGAAGTATTAGTTGTTTAATTGCTCAAAGCCATCAAAGCATGCAAATCCTGGAATTTGCAGAAATCTGCACAGTTGTCTTAAATTTAATTCTGTGTCCGAAAGTCCTAAAACTCCTAACTTTTTCAGTACCCATAACCAATCACTAAGTTCTCCAAAAAATATCCTTAATTCCACCAGTCCACCACATCACTCGCTTCAATCCTATTTTCTGATATTCGATGCAAAAACTAGAAAAGAGTAAACCCTGTAAAAACTAGAAAAGAGAAAACCCTAAATTCCTGATCCTGTTAAATTCTCCCATACATAAGCAGACCCAACAAACAGAAACCAATGAAGAAATGCCAAAACAGTTCTTTACTCAGATGTTCATCCACAAATTCAAGTTAATTTTTCTAGTATAACAACCATCAATTCCCTCATATCTTCAAGAATAAGTTTTCTTTTCTTTTTAATTCGACACGATTCTTTGAAAACCAATCCAAATATCATTAAATTCTTCTTCACAGTTGAGCAGGCCACATACCAATCAGCAAGATAGTTTGACATACTGCAGTCTAAACCTCTAAAGAGAGTAACTAAAAAGAACACATACAGTTTTGTTTGGTAGTACTGAATACACAAGCAAACTATTAAAGGAGAGATAATCATTGATAATAATATCCAGAAGATGCACACTACTGTCATAGTACCTTGTTCAACAACATAGGTTAAGAACATTAACCCTAATCACACGTCCTTGATCCTATAGTCATATCAGAATAAATCTTAAGCAGTGTTTGGATGGGGAAGTGTGTGTGTGTGTGCATATGCGCATGGTGGCGGGCAGCGGCGTATCCCCTAATTCCCCCATTTATTTTGCCAAATGGCCTTTTGGCCTGCCAATGGAATGAGGGTTTTTTTCGAGAGGAGGGGGGGCGGTATAGGCTTACTCTCTCCAATTACCATAATACCCCTCAACTAAACCTATCCACTCTTACATATACATAAAAGTGAGAGGGTAATATAGGTGATTGACCTCTTGAAAGAATAAGACAACAATTGAAAAAAAGTGTTGGGCTACTGAAGCACAAATATAGAAAGTTTGAAAACTTAAAAAATACCTGGACCATTCAGTTTAACCTTAAGTATCTGAACCCAACACTTAAATATGTTTACTGGTATAACACTTGGATATGTGTTCATAAGAAGAATTTGTTAGATTCTAGAAGAATCTGACACTTGGACACACACATGCACCTGATGCACATAGCAAAATAATTTGGGAAACAGAGGAAAACAACATGATAAACAAAAAGAATATGATACATAGAAAAGTAGCAGATCCTAAAAATGGATTTAAACAAGAAGGCTTTCTAAATTTAAAAAAGAAATACCAAATAAATAGATCATTAGGATGATATGAACAAATCTGAATACTTCAGACTTGGTAGAATATTTCAAGTGAATATAGTAAATGATAAGTAATGCCCTTGATAATTCCCACCTTCCTTCCCTTCAGAAGATTAATAAGGGCCTTGGGAACATTTATGGTCTATTGCCATGACAGGTTTCAAATAATTTTAACGAAGAGAGGAGAGAGAAGATAGATAAGAATTGTCCTCAGATATCTACTGTCTCCACTTGTGGCTGGCATGTATATAAACTTAATATAAGTGATGTTTGAAATGACGAGTTTAGCATGACATATAAAGGGATTTTAATACAACAGTACTGTTCCATAATGCTTTTCCTCTTTCATCCATGTCATGAGGATATCTTACATGTATCACTGAAGCACAAAAATGAATGGAATTCATGATTTATCATCAACAATCTTCCATCAATTAAATTCATATCATCCATAACCTTTACCTCAGCATTGCACAATGTACAGAACAAAGCATCTTCCACACCAGTTTGATGCTCAGTGGTTTCTGGTTTGCGGCAGTCTTCTTTTACAAATAATGCACAGATAAATCCTCCAAATCTGCAGCAATGAAACTTACTTTTTCTTGGCAGGCCCATTGGGGTGTTTATCCTCACATCTCCTCCAGGTGAAGCATTTTTATTTGGATTGCCATCCGGAGAGGTTCTACAAGCTGATGATGGAGAAGAATATGCTCCAGTTGCATTATTATAATGATTGTCAGGTAAATCTATGCCTGGAATCCCAGGATTATTTTTGGGAATATTGAAGAACTCATCATCAAATTTGGACATAATTCCAGGATCAGCAGGGTTTATACGTGTACAACGGACATAAAGGATAAAAACTGTGAGTGCCTGAAATAAGATTACGAGAAATAAAGGATCAATAGTATTAGAACTGGACCTATCATATTAACAGAGGATAGACATGCATGTATGATTTCCTCAAGGTAGGAAGAGTTCACATACCACAGGAGTGTAAACAGCAATGGAAGCGTATTCAAATACGTGTTTACCAAGAAAGGGTGCAAAGAAGGCATAGAATGCAACAACCAGAAGAAAGAACACTGTGATAGCAACAACCTATCAAAAGAAAGGCAAGACGAAAAGATCAGAAAAGATAAGCAATCAGCAAAGATCCAAAATTTCCTTTCAACCAGCAATGTAGAATTATGATAAATATCACAATAGCTCTTGCCAATGACTTTAAAGCAATAAATTACTTCTCAAAAAAAAATGTGTTTGGTAGTATCAACTAACAAATGCTTCTACAAGAAGGAAAAATGGGGAAAAAAGCAGTTTCAGGGGAACCTTGAAAACCTAGCTTCTGGGTTTTTCTTTTGTAAGAGCATTTTGAAAAGCAGAAGCAATAACAAAAGTTCCCTAGACTCTCCAATGCACGAGAACAAGTATATACAATTTGGAATTCTTGCACCATGTACTGTCGTTTATGCACAATTCCTTTACAAGTTCAAACAAGAAATATGAGGATGCCTATTCATCAGACTAAACACATACTGAAATGTGTGCATATGTACAATAGGTGCCAGAATTATGCACCATTACTCATGTAGCCTGGAGAATCATAAAAGATAACTATTTGTAAACAAGAGACCAAATTATGGAGATGATATTAGCCCAAGAAACCCTTGATTCTAGGAGGCTAAGATTTTCTTTGGCTTGTCTTGTTATGTGATTTGTTTATTGTATACATTCTTTAATTTAGCTTTCTCTTCTAACCTTATTATCTTGACAATGGGCTCTGAAAATTCAAATTAAATTCCAGTCTGTGTACTCTGGTTTTCTATCATTTTTTTGTTCACCAACTGAAAATAAAAAAAACAAGGGTGAGCAACAAACAAATAGTTCATAATATCCAATTGAATAATTTATTGCACCAGATTAAGTTTACCTAAATATGAGTATCCAGTACTCATATCTAATAAGCTAGGTCACCTACCTGTTGATTGGCCAATGGTTTAAAAGATGTCCACCTAAGCAACAGCCATCAAGGCGCCCACCTTAATGTTTTGCATCATGTTTAAAAATGGAGGATGAGATTGATTGATGAAATAGTATCGAACTAGTAAAATATCCCAATGCAGGGAAAAATTAAAAAAAACATACTATACTATGAAAAATCGTAAAATAGAAATGAAATAAATATTGGACTATTGACAGATGAAAATTATTACTACAAAAAGCAAAAACATATGAGAACAAAAGAAGTATTAACTTTCCAGAATTAAAAGTAAAATTTGAAAAAGTAAATGAAGGCTTAAATAAGCCAATATCATTTTTTACAAAAAAGTAAATATTATATTATAAGTTGAGATACAATAAAAACAAAAATAATTATTAAGAAGTATGATTATGATTCCAAATGCTAATTATAAGGACAATCAAGTAAACAACTAATATAATACGGCAAAACAAAGGAAACAAATTCAAATCTATACTGAATTAAAATCTGACAGCAAACTGGGTCATGTATGGATCTCATCAAATTGGACTTGACTCAATTTATTTTATTACTACATAAATATTTTATTTTTTGAGATCCCTAATTAAAAAACCAAACAATGATCTACGAGCGGAGGGCTGACCTGAATATAGTCCATCAGCAACAGACTTTTAAGAGTTTACCACAGATTGGTGGTAACAAATTTCTAAGAACCCATCGAACTTCTATTTTTTAAAAAAAAAATTGAAATTCCTAGTTAGGGAAGCCAAATACTGAATTGAAAGAAGAGGACCAGCCTGATCAATCTTTAGAGAAGTCCATTGAACTTCTCTTTTCTTCTGGGAAAAAAAAGAGAGAGGAGTCCCTAAGACTTCTTTTTTTAAAATTTTGAGATTTCTAATTAAGAAAACCAACATGAAAGAGGAACACCAGCCTGACCTACTACATCAGTAAATAAGCACTATTGGATTGCCATGGATACAGCTAATCTATTTGGCACATGTTTCTACGAGTCCATCGTATTGTATATTCAACCAAGAAAAAAGGAATCGTCCCTCCATCAGGTAAACAGAGATCGGGTTTATATGTTTAATGAGGTAGTAAATTAATACATTTAATAATATGGTAAAGCCTTAATAGCAGAAATCTTCCAGGTGGTGCATGCACTTCCGAGTCTCTTCAGAAACTCATCCCTGCACCCAGCAACCAGTTCCAAAGCATTTCTTATTATTATTATTATTATTTTAATGAGAGCTGCTTCTCCATACTCATCCTCCCAAACTTGCAAGCGCTTCTGGTAACTAACGGTAAAACAACGAATGATGTGACAATAAATTGGACCTTTTTTTCACATTTTTGCTAATTTTTGAAGAGGGGAGAGCTTACTCTCCTATCTATTTAATACATATATATTATATAGAATTGTAGATGTCACTAAGACAATACTTCCCATTAATTTATGACATTTTATTTCATATTTTTGGGTATATATACATACCAAGGTCCGCCGTACCGGTACCGGTCGGCGTACCAGTGGCGTCCCGTACCGGTCCGAACCGGTCCGAACCGGTCCCGTACCGGTCCCGTACCGGTCCTTCAACAAATAACTACCAGTACCGGATTCCACGCTGATCCGATACCGGTCTCAGGCCGGACCGGTACGTACCGGCCGGTATGGACCGGTACGGCAGACCATGATACATACATACTACATATATATAAACACATGCATACACACACACATGCACAGACACATAAGTAATGCAACTTGTTTGAGTTACACTGCAGGCCCTATCCTCCAAAATCGCCTAGTCCAATATTACATTTTGAGAGTTGATGTCAACTTAAGAGCCAACATTTTTGTTTTTTGATCCACAACACCTAGGAACCATTGGCTAAGTTAAATTTCTCTAGTGCTTTACTTAGCTGCAAACTTTATCCATTCTACTTGAAAAGGGAAGAAAATGTCCAAACCCACCAGTAATTTTTCTATTATTAGTTATGCTGTGCTGATATAATCTGCACTTTGTGTTCTTCACGATCAATGAAAAGACAAGGAACAGTACTCAGAATGATTGACCCATATTATAACAGCTAAGAGAAAAGGAAAAGAAACATATCATAGGTAAAATTTGTCTTTGGATGACATATGAACAAATACATATTGAGAAACTTAAATAAAAAGAAAAAAAAAAGTAGTTCTAATTATATTTGTGGTCGTCTTATCTAAATATAGTTTCAGTCACAACAGATACCCTATTATCAAGCATGTCACCTTCCACTAAACATATATTGAACTTACGCAAAGTACAAATCAGTGCAACTGGAAATTCAAGGGCCTCTGTGCAGATACAAAATCACATCCAACAATCTAAAAAATAACCAACCTAAATTGTGCTCAGAAAGGAAAAATGCAACCAGAATAGGTCCATGACAGAATTCAATATTAAATTTTTCAGGGAAAGGTAAAATGTAACAAAAAAGATGTAATCATGATCCCTTCCGATGTCATGTTGCAATACATACAAACAGGAAAAAACATAAATGAAACTAAGAAATAGAGTAGATGCAGGTTCACCACAAAAATAAAAGGGATGTAGGAAAAGGTCAACTGAGTACTGCTGCGGTGAAGCAATGATAAGCCACCAGGTGAACCATAACGCAACACATCCTAGAATTTTATAAGAAAGATAGAAGATATTTAAGCCCTTCTGACGCCGTTCCAGCGTACATAAACACAGATGAATCCAGCATCGATGAGGAAGACAAAAATAAATCTAGGAAATAGAACAAAGTGGGTTTCCCACAAAAACCATAGGAATGAAAAGCTAAATACTTCTGCAAAGAAGCAAGAACGACCCATAAGAGATATCACGAACCCTAGGAAAAACCCTAGGAGTAAACCTGGAAGATTTGCGACCATGTTGGGTTAATTAAAGTTAATGAGGAAAGAAAAATGCAACTTGTAAAAGGAAATAGGAACTGAGCTCTTCTATGAAGGACCGGTGAAATCCAGAAGCAATCAAAGATAAGAACAACAAAACCTAGAAAGAAAAATACGAAAGATTCCAACTTTTCCAATATGAAGCCGCCAAGGGCCAGTGGAGACCCGACCCGCAAGAAACCTCCCAGGGAAAAAAGAAACAGAAAAAGAACACTACCTGGAAGGTGTGAGCAGGGAGCTGCCATCCATGGCGCCTCACCATGGCCGCACCCCAGGCGTCCTCTTTGGATCCCTCGGATCAGAGCATGAAAAGGGGAGAAAAACCCCGCGGAGAAGCGAGAGAGAGAGAGAGGAAGGGAGCCCGAGAGGCCCCACGGAGGGCAGCGGGGATTTCTTTTTCCCTTCCGGGTGAAATGGTTCGGGTGGACAGAGGGAAGGGGGAAAAGAACAAAGGTAAAAGAACCCCACACTCAAGCCTCAGGGGGGAGACAAGAGAAGGCTTTGGCTTTGGCTTTGGCTTTGGCATTGGGCTTCAAAGGGAAGCGAGGGCTCCGCTGCAGAACATGGGCGTTGCTTTTCCTTCTTTTTTTTTTTTTTTTGCTATTAATAAAAAAATAAAAAAATAAAAAAAAAAAAAAAAGAGGAGGTAGGAGGAGGAACAAGCCCATCCTGCGTAGCAGCCCCATCCCGTCAGGAGAATGTTCGATGCGGGTAGATACACCGTGTGTTGGGCATCCCGGCTATTTTACTCATACCCTCCCCATCCGTGGGCCGGCCCGGTTGCCCGGCCCGATCCTCTATGTGAGTACGTCACACCTGGCACCACCGAGGCTACCAACCGACCAGTAGCACTTCCAGACCCCGTGTCCAGGCTAGAGGCATCCGGTTCCCACATTTAATCGACGCATCTCGTGTCCAGGCTAGGATTATTTGATCTCCATATTTCATCGACGTTCGTGCGTTTCGAAACTTGGTTGGAAGCAAGCGCCCCGTTCCACCTGAGCTACCACCTCATTGGCTTACTTTTCCTCTTTTCTCTCTGTTTTTCTACTCTCATTTGGAAGACTCGGGTGCGATCGCATGTGCCCTTCCACATGTGGGATGTTCGCTATACGAGGCTGTGTGCAATATTTATTTTGGATTGCCCATGCATTAAATGCTAGGTGGAAGGAGGGGGACAAAGGAACGGTGGGATTTTAACTTATTGAATTGTGACTAAGGGCTTAATTGCTGTTGAGACTTTGGAGTTAGCACCTGTTTGTTTTTGATTAATTAGGGTTTGTATATTGACTATTGAGGAGGAGAGAAAAAAAATGGAAGGTGTCAACTTGGATTCAGGGTTGGAAAACTCATGTTCGGATTCAAACCATTTTGGATTCGGATGAGCCAAGTTGATAGCTTAAATGGATCGTGTATCAAATGAAACTGATTTTTTGACTTGTGATTCGCTTGAGTCACGAAAAGTTTGATAAAGCTCAACTAACATTTGCTTAAATTTTAAATGTGTTCGGAGTTCTCTAATTTTTATATGCTAATTTTAATTTTTGACTCTACTTAATCAAGTGAGTCACGAGTTTTTGATTTGACTTGGCTAAGTCATGAGTTAACTTATCATATTTTCCAATCTTGCTTGGATTATGAGAAAGATGTGCACATATTCTACATGACAATTTGTTGGCCCATGCATAAAACCTTGTTATGGGATGTGGATATAAAGAGGGAGTTTGGCCTTCCTATAGTTCAGGGGTATTTGGATATTTCTCCCTTGCATGATCTTGATAGATCCAATTCACTTCAATAATAGAACATGGATGAGGATATTTCAGAAAATAGTAGACAACACTAATAGACTATCTTCATCCCTATGTAGTACTAGGAGATGGATTCACCTTCTTAAAATAGATGGTTGTGATTGCTTACTACTCCAACACTCAAACTTGGTGCCCAACATAAGCCCCATCGTTTGGCTATGAGTCCAAAGTCAGACCAATTAAAAATTTTGAATCAAACCTCATTTTTTAAGATTTTTTAGACACGGCCTATCCGGAACCAAGTGATTATCTAGTTTATTTATATATAATATTAATTTTATCTATATACTTTTTAACCCCTAAACTCTTGG
The DNA here is from genome assembly GCA_025769935.1 of Phoenix roebelenii. Lineage (NCBI taxonomy): Eukaryota > Viridiplantae > Streptophyta > Magnoliopsida > Arecales > Arecaceae > Phoenix > Phoenix roebelenii. The sequence continues at coordinate 18,735 of JAOXJJ010000602.1, forward strand.
TATATAAAATTTTATTCTATTGATTTAGTTAGGTAGAAAGAAGAAAAATTAATATTAGAACATGTATAGGTCTTTAAGTATAATTTTTTCTCAAGTTCTAGTCAATTATTGTTATATGGTTGGTTATTAAATGCTTATTGTTCGTAATTTAACTTTTAGAGCATTTAATCGGATGTTTCATTGTTATATTTTCCAAAACATTGATAGTTGTAACTTGATTGATTGCCCATGATATTTTTTGGTATCTAAGGAAAAACCACATCCAATCTATACTCATCTAAATCAAGTATGCACTGGATAAGATATAGGTGTTAACATACCTGTAGCCGACCAAAAAATCTAATATATTTTTATTACAGGACCTGAATCCAATCCTCTCCTAGGCCAAGTATGGAACAAAACATAGATCGAAAATCCCGACATGTCTACATCTTACTGAAACCTAAAACCAACATGGCTGATATCACCCTTAGGTCATGTTTAGATTGAGAATAAATGGGGGATAACCCCCTATTCCTTCCCTATCATTCTATACAATTACAGACTAATCAATGAAATTATTCAGAACTCACCTTTATCAACAGATAAAAAAATCAGAAACTTGTGTATCTTATAAAATTTGGTGAACTTTTAATTAGTAGAGTTCAAACATATGTCATCAAAATGGTTACTTGCTGCATAATTTTCAGGCATATTTTTTCTTAAAAAAGATTTTGCATATATTGGAACAGAATACACAAGCTGCAACTTTTTGGGGCAGCAAGTATTGAAATATCAAATTGCCATCACCATAGGATGCAATTACCTTATCTCAAATACCACGCAATTTATATCCAAAAGAATGTATTCCGAATCAAGTAAGAGCCCATTATATCCTTCGCATCATTTTACTCGCTGACATGTTGATTCCTCAATCAAAGTGGAATTCTTCGTCCAATTTAAATTGTAATATTCACTTTCACCCACTTGATAGATAATTATACTCTTAAGTGATCATGAATTCTAAATATCTTTAGATGAGTTGGTATGCTCTTTATTCTAGCTGGCTTTGCACATAATAATGTGGCCAAGTGACACTTAGAGGTCCACTTGTCTCCCCTGATCAACAACCCACATTACTACCTAACATTCTTTATCTTATACCAACCATGTGGGAGTGAATACAGACTCCAATGTAAAGCCGTAGAGTACACATTAATATACAATGCACAAAGCTAATCCACAGAGCATGAATAGTATCATCCTTTCCAACTGACGCATATAATATTACAAACCAACCAAATGTATGAAATCCGCAAACTCCCAGACCACATAAATATAGAAAGAAAGACAAGCCCTCAGTTTGTATTATAAGATACAGATAAATCTAACAGAGAGATGATGATATCCAATCTCAAATTCTCTTCACCTGCTCCCTTTTTCCCTCTTGGAGCTTGGGACTCTGTTAAAAATCCATATAACAAGTCAAGCCCTATAGATAAAAAGCTGCAATTAAACCCGGTTGCACAATACCCAAAGCTCAAACAAGTACTTCTCTACTTCACTATAAAACAAAGCAAAATACTGCATCATTTGGTCAGTGAATCCAATGCTGCCCATCACCATTTCTTTGCAAATCTCGCAAGGTAGTCTACCTCGAGATCTGCACATGTTTGCAATGCAAGATTGCAATAACACTCTATGTGGGATGAATAATGATGAATACTAATTATTACATTAGGTTTAATGCCATGGGCCAAGACAATAAAGGTCATGATGTCGTCACTAACTTGTGTTGCTATTGATGATTAAGAAGATTATGACTGCAAATAGTGTTTTTTTTTTTTTTTGCTTTCTAAAGGTAATGGGCTACACAACTGGGAGTTGGCCCTCTCCCAGATACCCCAACCCTCAAACTCTAGTTTGAGGTGGGAATTTTGCTCCGGAGGGAAACTCAAAATTTTTTTTGGGACTTTCATCAACCTAAACATTATCCATAATGGTAGAAAGTTGAAACCTTTTGATCCAAACCCAGGGCAATTGGCCTACGTTTGGACTAGTAAATGATCAATCTTTGGGACTGTTTCAGTTCAGGTTTAGATATATGAATGCAGCCATTTGTAGCTCTAGATGAGATAGTCCTCACCACAGCTGCAGGCCATGGTCTGGGAGGCTGGCCTCCTGCAGGTTGGGTTGCGCTGGCTGGAGACGGAATGCGTGCAGTTGGGGTGAAAGTTGCAGTAAATTCCTCGATGGCTCATCCTGGAAGAACAGCCCAAAGGGCTCCAGCATCGGCACATCCGGCACCTTGTGCTCTATGGCAGCCTGCTGATGCTCCATTGCCACCTGGTGCTCTGATAGCTAATACCAATGACCAAAATTAATATTGTAACAATGAGAATTGTAACTCTGAGGAAATCTCCATGCTATGAAGTAAATCTGACATGAACTGCTGCCGGTAATCTAATGGTTGGAAGTTTATCTTACAATGCGGTACAAATGGCTGTTCTGATCTTCTAAGATGTGCTCCTGTTTCACAAGCCAAAGAAGCAAGGATAGCTGAGATCTATTCCAGTTACAGTAGATGAAAATTAAGCCCTTCGATGCTAGAATTACCTTGCGACGCAAGTTGTCTAGCTGTTGGTTCAGTAGCTGATGCTGTAACAGAATATAAAGAAGAGCAAAGTTTAATATTGGATTGATGCTTTACTTGCAATGCTTTGTTTAAAACATAAGGGTGATGATTGTACATGAAGCTATCTCATATGAAGGCATGTCATCAATATAGTGACAAGTAAGGAACATAATGATTGGCAGAGTTGTCTGAAAGTTGGAGTTAACATATGTTTCTAATCATATATATTTCATCATGCTTAATGTTTTATCAAAAGTATTGAATCTATATGCATCATTTTTGAGAGGAAGAGAAGGTAATAATAGTATTAGCACAGTTCGTTACTTGCAAGAATAACATAGAGAAAACTTGTACGTAAGTAAATAAATAAAACAATGGATATTTCTTAATGTTTCCTGTCTTTAGCATTTTGAGAACTTCTCACACTATTCCCCTAAGCTATCAAGTTAAGAAATCTCTGGTTCTTTGTGCTTATATCAGTTGGTGAACAAAAATCGACATGCTACACCAGGACAATCAATATTGTTTGAAGAAATTAACTGTCAGCTATCCTTATGATTATAATCAAATTATCCACATACAGGTAGTCTAATGAATAGTTAGACATATAAACTGCATGTGTATAGTTCTGTCTTTAATTTTTTCTCAGTTTTTTAACAACTCAAAATTCTTTCTTTGGGTTCAGAAAACTTCCCGATACATTTTAACTTCTAGCTCCAAATTATTCCTGATATCCAAATTGTAAAAACAATTATTGTGCATCTGAATGGAAGCTACACTAGTAGCATCTAACTAGCTTAGCTCAGACGCTTAAATCCATGACTGTTTTAATCATTCAAGCTAAACCAACTATCCATCTATTTCATGGGGTTAGTTTAATTCAAAGAAAAAAGCTAATTAATTTAGGATCGGTACCATCAGGCCTTGAATAAGCTCACAAGCAAAAGCACCTCAGAGTTGATGTCAATACCAAACTTGCAAAATCTTAGTTCCCTTCAGAGGATTGATGTACAAACATAAAGGTCTTACAGGCTTGCTTTGATGTTACATGCTCAAAACAAGCTAAGAGCACTTTAGAGAATACTGTCAAACAAAACCAAGTCAGTAAGCTAGTATAAAGCTAATTCACATTCTAAAAAGAGAACACTTTAAGCGTGATACTAAACAAAGTTATGTCTATTACTGAGGTACCTCCTAATCTTACCAAAGATGTCTGCTATAACTGAGCTACCCCCAATTTTTCCCCCTTTGCTATTATTAAAACAATATATTTATATAAGCTCATTAAATAAAAAAAGGACCTTGGCTATTATGTAATATTGAACTAAGCTGTTAGCTATACACGCCAAGTTCACTTCAAAGGGATAATGTGATATTTAGAAGATGAAATCATGTTACCTTCCTTGTTCGGACCTTGTTAACCGACAACTCCAGCTGCTGTTCGAGCTGATTCAAGTCATTCATGGTCATAGAGCTCAAGTCCTCTCCAGTGTACATCCTCATGCTAGCTTGAAGCTTATCATTTTCATTCCTCACCCTTGATATCTCACAGAATATTTGCTAATGGGGGAAGGAAGAAAGAGTAAATATTTGAGTCAGGTAATTTATTGACAACTTTGAGGAATGAATGACATACCTGGTGGTTATCAATCTCCTCAAAGCGAGTACTAGTAGCTCTTTGGTATCTATCTATAATTTGACGCATGCTACAACATAAAATAATTGAAAAATAAAAGTAAATAAATGAAGTACTTGTAACAACTATCTATCATTATATTTTTAAAAAGAAAAGTAATAAGATCATGAATAACATGAAGAAGAATTAAAAAAACATGTTAATGTAGATGAATTTAAGCTAATCAATTAAAATTAAAAAAATCCAAAAATATAATACTAAGCTATCTATCATTATATTATTAGAAAGAAAATTAATAAGATCATGAATAACAAGGAGAAGGATTAAAAAACATGTTAATCGATCAGCTTGAAAATTTTAAAAAACAATGATGTATAAATTCAACGGTCCACGACATTAGGGTCATTTCAAGAAGCTTGAATATTTATTAATTTAAGAATCCATTAATTCAAATTTAAACCAAAACTTGAATCAAGCATTAATTCAAGCTCCAACTAGATTGATTCAAGCTTGATTTAGTTTTTACCTTGATTTAAACTTTTCAAGCTGATCAATTAGGCTTATTTCGGCTTGTTTTGAAATTAAAATCAATTCAAGCTGGAAATAATGGTAAATAAATCAAGCTTGATCTAACCTTTCAAGCTCGAAGCTAATTTTCTACCAATTTTGATCAAACCACGGCTCAATCACCCCTAACTAGGTGTGCAAGAGAGATCTACTGAACCCAAATGCAATGTATTTGCAAGTTAATTAAAATTAACTTTTGTGAGCTTATGTAGCCATGTAGGCAAGTACATTTAGTTAGGCACCATAAAATACAACGAGATCCAAAGTGGAAGTGGACTAAAAGTAAAAGTGTGAATGGAATTAGTAGACCCAAACACAATATTCCTTGTAGGTTAGTTAAAATATAAGATAGCCTTTAGTGAACTTTTGTAGCCATATGCCCTTTTAGGCAAGTAAATTTGGCTAGGCATTATAAATCCCAATGCGACTCCAAGTGGAAGTGGATTAAAATTGACCGTAACTTGTATGTGGTTTGACTTGATGTGACAAATAGACTTGTGTTGATTTGTATATTTAGTGCCAATAAGCTATAGGATATTAAAAAGTTATTTTAAGAAATTTTGTTTGTCCTTTTCTAAAATCTCTTTCATTTTTTGAGAAAATTTATTTAATATGTTCTAAGATGCTCTTTGGTGAGGTGCATTGGACAAATGGAATGGATTCAAAAGTGTAAGAGTATGATATATTTGTGGCGCATGAGGTCAAATATAATACAGTTTGATGTCTTTTGACAAAATATATTTGGCTTTAGTTAATAGGAGTGGCACATTTGATTAAGTTTTTGAATTTCATAATTATTCTAAAAAATTAAGGTAATGGATGCTAAAAACTTTATTAAAAAATCCTTTTATATAAAACTTAATTACATGCTTAAGCAAGAGTGAAAAAAGTGTTGGGCTCATTGTAGATACCCTTTATGAGTTGAGCTTTGTGCAAACATCTTTAAAGTGCCCAAACAATGGAGAGCTGTATGAACCTAGGGCTTTTTTTTGATTATGGAGTAAGTTAAATCAAAGTAAATTAATTTATTTACTCTTCAACCAAAAAATATTGAATGTTTGAAATTATCCATTTTGCCCTCAAAATAAAAGGACTAATATTCTTGTTTTGGCAAGTTAAAGTGTACTAAAGATGTTTAAGGGGTCTTATTCCACATAAGTCTTGCTCAGGGTTTGGTTTTACTTTTGTGATAGTACATTAATTCCTGAATATTATATTTTATCCTCTGACAAAAAGGTAAATAACGCATTCTAGAAGGGCGATTTATTCTTTTGAAACACTACGTGAGTATTAAGTGCAATCTCCGAGGACCAAATTCTTATATATGTCACTATGTAAAATTGTTATTTTTTTCATAAAAATAAGGAAAAAAGTAGAAACAAATTGAACTGCATTTTTTACAATATTTCATGGTCAAACTAATAGGTAAACTATGGTGTTTTAAAATTAAATATAAGTTCATATTCTCGTCAAATTGAGAAGCATGAAATTTTTAGTTCTAAGAACTGAAAGTTCTGCTCTTTTTTATTTTTGCAGGAAGTTGATTCATAAGAAGTATATCTTTTAGGCATTAAAATCATCATTAAATTTGTAGGCGCGTGTGTGGTGAGGGGGGGGGGGGGCTACAGGAGAGTGTTAAAGTAGCATTAAATGCTACAGAAACTTGACCTTGGAGCTCCTTAACATGAAGTCAAGATCAGCTTTCTGGGTAAAGTGGAAACTTAAGTTCGATATTTCAGGCTTAGTTGCAAGGAAAGAAATGATTGTAAATGACCATTTGTAATTGAGTTTGACTTCAAGCCCCTTAATTATTATGAGAATAGCATACCCTTGACTTTGCTTAAAGTTTTTATGAATTATTTTAAAAGACAATCATGTTTTGAAGTGTTGGTATTGCTTTATTCACTGTGTTAACTTTTCCTAATTGTCTACATCTTGACAACTTTGATAAGAACATTTTTTACATGATAAAAAATTATTAACTGTAAGATGTACTATATTTTTTTATTTTATTAGTTTAGAGACTCAAAAATAGTTTGAAAGCAAATATGCCAATTAATAATGCATTTAGCAATTACAGCAGGCTTAGAAGCGATAGACATTTATAAGAGGTAGTGAATGAATGTATTTATAGCTTTTCAATCTTCAGTAAACAAGTGGGTGTCCCTCCCTTTTCCATAAAAAAAAATTTAAAAAAAAAAATCTTGCGAACACTAATGCAAGAATTGATAATTATCAATTTTTCTCTTTGAAGGAGAGATTCGAGGTAAGGTAAAATCTGAAACTATATACTGTACTATTGTTCTATAACAATACACAACAATGTAATAATAATAGGGATTAAATAGGATAGTTATAAACATGATTAGTATGCTGCAGAGTGGGTAGTTGCACTGTAGAGAAACTTCTAATTGACATTGCTCTTAATCAAAAGTGGTCACAAAATGCTTGTGAAATGAACAACATGCATGTTGAATGATTTTTGTATTCGATTTACGGAACATGTGCTTATAATGTTACTAGCTTTGAGGAGAAAGAATCCCTTGCCCAGCTATTTTATGATGATCTTGATGTAGTAAACTTAGTAACAAAGATTAAGCTTTGAAAGTAGAAGCAGATGTTTCTCTTCTATACTATATTTTGAATCACTTATTCAATAGTTGCTAATGTATAACCATTTACCCTTCTATAGCAATATGTTCTCTTTAATATTCAAATTTTAAATTTATCTTATTTTATACTTTTATTATTAAATATTATTTTAACAAACAAAATTAGAACAGTAGTAAGGCTAGACTAGAAGTTCTACATGGTAGAAATCAGAATTCATAAGATATAATGTTTTCTCAAAGCAAATTTTTGAATAGTATTATCGTGCACATTAAAAGTATAAAAGAAAATATTAGCTTAATCATAGGGAAATTTCATAAGCAATATTTTGAGTGCACTGCATGATTAACAATTCTGAGTACTTATGTAAAAGGTCATGTGGGAACTCCCTTCCTGAATTGTTGTTTTTTTCTCATTAATGAGTTTTGCAGATCGAAGTATATTGAAGTCAGAATAGAGGTTTATTAGGAGATATATATATAATTAGATGAAGATAAAAGAGAGTAGGTATTCAATTTCATGTTGAATGCGATTTTACTGAATATTCTTACCATGAATAAGACTCACCCTCTTCCTCACACTATAAGGCACGAAAAAGACTGCATATATAATACTTGACTTAAACACTATTCCAGCAGCCACAAAAAAATTGTGCTTATCTGCTGACCTATTTTTTAATATTTTCTGAAAGAAATTTTAGGTGTTCATAAATTTCCTAAGGTTACAAAAGAAATGTGAAAAGTTGAACATTCTTTTCCTTTCTGGACGGTTAAAGTTTCAGGATTATTTACTAATATTCCATGCCTAAATCTACTGATAGATCCTGTTTTATCTCACTCCAAAATGTAATTTCATTTGTATGACATTTTATATGGGGATTAGATATACAGGTAAATACATAAAGTCATATTTTAAGAATCCACTGAACATGCAAGATAATGCGAGATTTATCTTAAATCTATCAGGTTTGTTTAAGAAAGCTTAAATCTATCAAGTTATGTGCGAAGGTTTATATTGGTTTCTTTAAAAATATCCTTTATATCAAAGTCTGCAATAATTGATAAGTAATCAGATTTTAATCCTTCGCAATTGTCTTTACAGGTATGGCTCCGTGAGTGTTACATGATAGAGCAAACTATTTTTTCTTTTCCATCTCTGTTTGATCAAATGGACAGTATAAGCGTCTCTTCTGAACTTAGATTGCCAAACTATTACACAGTTTCACACAAAGACAAGAACTTACACGCTCCAAACTCAAGTAAAACTTTTATGAAGAAAAAACTTCTCTTAAACGTTGGATAAATGACATCTACGAGGCATGAATTGAAATACACAGTCAAGCCATATGTGAAGGCGATGCCAAATTCGCCACACTTGTAATTGGTAGCAAGCAATAGCAAATCTTGAACAGTAATCATGAGGATAACCTACCATTCAGCAATAAATTAATAAGTGTAACTATAGTCTAAGTAAAACATGAGACAGCAGGCCAAAAGGAACTATTTCCTGGGTGAAGGTAGTGAATGATTATCAAATTCAAAGACGCTTAGGTTAGATCCATATCTCACTAAGGAAGAAACTATTATTTTCTGGTGATGGAGGAAAGCTGAATTTAAGAATCATAAGTTGATTAAAGCCCCAAAGCTTACAAGGTATGAACCAAGATATAAATCAAGTTTTTTCCTGTGCAGATATACCTTCGTATGATCTTGCACACAATTGTTATCATGATATGAAGGGAAAAGGCATTGATCATATGGAATTCAAACGCTAAACATACATAGACGTCAGATATATATGAAAAGAAAAAAATCTACTACTATGAAATTTGAGTGGTGAAGTGAAAAAATTCATAAGATCTTGAGCTTTGAAACCTTAAAGGTGCACTGCTATACTCAAACATCTTGCCACTGCTGGAGAAGATGACAACCCCAACCTGCGCATCGCACAGTATCGCAAGCTCTTTTGCCTTCTTGAGGAGCCCTCCCCGCCTCTTGGAGAAGGTGACCTGACGGTTAGTTGGGTTCTCGATCCTCTTGATCTCTATCTTTCCACGACCCATAGGTAGTGTTGAGTGTTGTTAAGCTCTTCTTCTCTTCTTCTTTGATAGAAAAGGCAAACTGCCCTTTTCTTGACAGCCGAGTATTCCTAGTTTAAGATGAAAGAACCAACTATAAGAGATTGAATGCAGAAGAGAGCAAAACAATAGAGGTATTAGAATTAGTAAATAAGCTTAAATTGGATCTGGTTATAGAAGGGATTAGTAGACACGGGGTACTGTCATCAGAAGTAGAAAATTTCGTTTAAAAGCATCCAAATGATACTTTCTTTCTTTTTTCCTTTGAAACCAAGAGGTGGCAGAAGAAGGGGAAGGAGCAAAAAGAATGCAAGAGAGAGGAACATAGGAGAAGGTCATGTTGAGTGTCACCTGCTATGGCTTGCTTGCTTGAAGGTCAGGAACGAGGCATACAGAGAGAGCTAAATATAAGGCCTCTATAATGTCCTAGTCTAATTTAATAAATGAAGAATATCATGACCTCCCAAATGGCCCATAACTTCTACGCAAACTACAAATTTGCACTCCTTTTAGGACCACAAAAAACATCAGATTTCCATGTATAGATGGATTTTACGCTTGTTTTACAAGTCCAAGTTGGTGAGAAAGACAGAGAGACGGAGAGAGACTGAGAGTAGGAGAGCCACATGTTGCTTGCATGCATATCGACGCATGCAATGTTATGGAGTGCTTTTTTTTTCTTTTATCAAAAGCTGCACCTTATATCTATATATATGTTTTCTTTTTGGCTTTTTTTAAAAAGGAAAAACTTGTATATATATAATTTCATGCATGCATGCATGAGAGGAGAGACAGGCAGTCATCTTTGGAAATTATGACATGAGAATATTAAAAATTACATATAGCCCGATTGGATCATTTCTTCAGAACAAGAAAAGTGCCCCATCTCATGGGTTTGTGGTCTTCATAGAAATTTCTCGGAAACCAAAGTCCCATTTGCATGCCCTCCCAATGGGTCACGAAAGAGAACAATGTTGTGGACTGCTAACTGCCCCTGACCTGAGCAGCCCTCGTCATTTTCCTGGTTTTTGCTTCTTATGGAAACTCTTGCAGGACCAGTGCGACCTGGAGACTTTGCCACAAGTGAAAAGGAGTGATGTTGGCCAAAAAACCCTAGACCCCATTAGGAAACAGACAGAGTGCACAATGCCTGATAAAAGACTGCAAGCACATGGGATGATGGCGCTCTATTGGGTTTTGGTTATTCAGTGTTCCTTCTTGGGCAAGGAAAGGTAAAGAGTCAGAGATTTCAAGCATGACTCACACCACCCTCTTCAACGTCCTGAAAAGCTTCCAATGCATAGAAACCCTAGATTTCCACTAGGATTTCCAAATACTCCCTCAAGCACTAAAACCTTGAAAGATGTACTTCATCTGATGATACCTATGCCTTGGAAGGCCCTAACACTAACCTTGCCTTAAGACCCTAACAAAAAAATCAAGGAAGTATAACAATCAGAATTTTTATCCTAAATTCAACTCACAAGTATCTCAAGACTTGTATATATCTAAAGAAACTTCAGATATTCTATAAGCTTTCATTTTAACCTAAGTTGCCTTACAAACTCAGGAGATAGATATATGTAGCAAGGTTACAGAGCACAACCACAATGTTCTGGGTGAGAGCAGTACAACATTATAGCATTTAGTATGTCTGTAAGATATGCCGCAATTTAACTAAAGTGAGATATGTCTCAGCTAAATAATAAGCTTGCTTCTATGATATGATAAGCTATTTACAAGAACTGAGAAGGATATTTTGAAAAATTAATCTTTTCCTTCCTATATGAGTATCTAAAGTCCAAAAAATGGATGAAAACAAAATAAAAGCCATAGAGGAATGCGATGGAGGGATGCAAGAGGAAACAAATTAACAATGACAGGATGAAAGAGTTTAAGCAGAAGCGTATGCAAAGCATGCCTGATCGATGGCTTTCAAGCTTCTTGCTCGATACTTTGCTTTCTTTCCTCAGCTTGTAATGATCGGTCTCTGCTGGATGGGTTTGAGACCCTATTAATTTTCATGGTTCTGGTTAACGGTCATTTTCTGCTCCTCCACAGAAAAATAAGTTGGTCATCTCTTTTTTGCTAGTGCAATTACAAAGGATCATTCTCTTGTTGGGAGAAAAGAAACTACTTTTCTTGGGATTAAGAGAAGAAAAGAAACAGGTTAAAACTGGGATTCAGGTATGGACAAGCCTAAGTTTGACTAATCACGTTGTTCTTGCGATTACAGTAACTACAAAACACATTAGATTATTTTAGTTATTCATATATTGCTTTCCCTCAAAAAAGAAAAGAAAAAAAAGAAGTTATTCAAGGTACCTGATCTTTATTATCAGTGCGCTACTCGTGGGCAAAACTACTGGCTGTTGATGCAAGGAATTGTGTTTATTTCCTTAAAAAATCAGTAACATGGTGGAAATAAAAGAAAATCCACATTTCTAACGTCGGCCCACAGTTTCTGAAACTGGTAGTAGTGGAATTGGGTTGGTCCCAGAACGCATATATAATATGGTATATATGGACGGATAAATTATAATGGCCATATGTGGGCTTAGGAGCTGTCTTTTTGCTTGTAGTTAAGAATGTTAAGGAGACCAGCATTTAAGCATTTTTCTTGTCAATTGCTTAAGCAGACAGTGTTGGAATAAGCAGATTTTGCTATCAAACATGAGTTCAGCTATAGAACACAACTCAAAGTTGATACAACTCTGGTAAAAGATTAATAAGCTTCCATGACTAAATACTTATCTAAATAGAATATAAAGCTAAGTAGTTTTTTTTCCGAGAAAAAAAGTTTATTTTATTCGATGGATTTAATTTTTGTAAATTGTTAAGTAGTTAATTGTACCATTTGAACATTTTTTAAGAAAAGATTGGTGGCAATATTAGCTTCCAATTAAGTTCTTTGAGAGCAAAAAGTTGAGAAAAAGACAATTGTCAACCACATGCAAGTCCATTGACCCACTGAGACGTGTGAAATGGACCATGGTCTTCATATGGACCCCCAAGATAAAGAGACGGTAAGGTGCACATGTGGGCCCCATGTACGAATGAGGGAGTGCGTGGTAATTAATGGTGGTTTGATCATCTATGTCAGGTTCTTAAAGTGTCATAAGTAATCTATATATATAGGTGCCAAAAGATTATGATGAGTTTCTGATAGAGGAAACTAGGGTTAGGGTTTGGCGTCCTTGGTCCCCTGGTCTCTTTTTCTTTTTTTCTTCCTTTTATGGACCTCATAAAATCCCATCCCACGAGACTTCCCTGAACTTTTATTTTTATTGACTCCTCAGCAGCTGCTTCTCCCCATTCACACCATGCAGTCACTATTTCTTCTGCCTCCCCCTACCAAAACTCTCAACCACTCCCTCCGGCCACATCTCCGATCCCTCCTCTCTTTTCTCTCTTCTCTCTCTCTCTCTCTCTCACATACACACACACGCATGCACACGCACATAAACACAGACAACTATTCGCATTCTACCGGTTTGTATACCGTACACTTTCAGGTCGAGATTGTTCTTTATCTTTTTATTTGGTAATTACATTTAAAGATAAGAAAGTGTTTCCTCTAAAATAGTGGAATCGCTCTATGTGTTAGAAGTCCGCAGTGGCCAGGCTTCATTGCTGGAGAAAAAATCCACTCACAGGGAAATTTTTAAATGAGAAGATCTCAGGAAGCACGCAAAGAGATATCTCCACTGGAGGAAATCAAAATGCATTCTTTTATTGCTGATAGATGGATGACACTTGTCAAAACGCGTGATTTGCTGAAGACAACCACCAAGGGAAAGCAGACAGCAACAGTATGGGCTCCATCTATTAGTTTCTCACCGTCCTTTTACATTGGAGGAAACCAGTGGTGTCCTTCCTTGCTTTCTCCTCTACCTTACCTTATTTGGTGGGTCGCGTCTCATCTCTTATGCCTTTCTCAAGGTGCGGTGTGTGGGTTGTGGGAGGGGGAGGGGGAGGAAGAGGAGTTTCTCATGCAGATCTATCTAGTTTTTCTAAGGTTGAGTTAGCGAACCAAGGTTATGAATTATTCCTACAGAGGTTAAAGGATGAGAATAAGTTCATTCACTATTTCCTCAAAAAAAAAAGTTCATTCACCAAAAAAAGGGGGATAAGTTTTTTTTTTTCTTTTGAGAAAACAAAAATAAAATTAGGACAGGTGTAAGTCTGGTCAAATGCCAAAGTGCTGTAAAATCGAATCTAGATCTTTAATTCCAACATAAAAAATTTGTCAATTCAGTCAATTATAACCTTCAAAGATTGATGAAGTTATCTTTGAGTTATTTACAACTCAAGTTAATGCGAGTAATTCAGCATTTTAGGGTACTCTTGATGGAAGTCCTTGTCCTTTGTATTGATTTTGAACTTGTAAGCTACTTCTTCTGTTAATTTTTATTTTTAAACACGTGGTTAAGGTTTTTTTCTTTTTTTCCTCAAGGTCAAACTTTATAATAGTTTAGATTATGTTTTTTGCCAACTCCGTCAACATCTTGCTTGTTATATGATCAGGTTGACTGGTTACACAAACGTCTCCTAATGCAACAGTGGACATATATATGCATGTAAGAAGACCATCATCTACCATTTTTTCTATGACCAACATAATTGTCGTTTAATAAATAATGTTCATGAATTACTCCACTGACCTTGTATTCAATGTGGCCCAAAGCATTGTAAACTATGACAGGAAGAATTCATCTCAATCTCGGGTTGAGCCAACCTCGTTGACCTCAGCCATAATCAGGGTGAATGACTTCGAAATATACCAACGTGCCATTCTGCTCGAGGTAATAAAGATCGATGGTTATGCCAGTACGACAGTAATTGCACGATTGGCTCGATTATCATCGCGTGCTAATTGTGTGAAGCCATTACCATGCTGTTAATGTGCAATCAACTGTTAACGTGCAGTTATAGCACATCCCACTAAATCAGGTAATAGACAATAATTTTATCTTATATATAGGAATGATTCGGAGACTCTCAGTTAAGCAATCTTGGACACCTCTCTACTCATTCTCTTTCTTCCATTGTTGCTTTAGATCTTTGACTTAAACATTAGAGAATTTTCTGCCGAAAACTTTATGGCTAGTGGACTTCTTTGTAGGTTGATCCCACCTTCCACCTCGCTTTCAACCAACCTCAGAGTATTTCGGTCCAATTCAATATCAGCGCACTTCGGTTCTAATTGACCTCAGCACATTGCATGCAAAGTCCGACCTAAATTCAGAATCTAGCGGCAACATAAACAACTCTCGAGCATTTCTAAGGTTTTCTCACCATCATTTTTTCTTTTCTAAAATTGGTGCTTTATCCTTTTAGCAACAAAACTCTTGTTCTGAAATTCTAAAGTTTTAAACTAAAAAGAAGGCCTCGTACTCGGTTTTCTCATGTCATGATTTCATATTGAAAAGGTGTTTTGTATTTTGTGAACAGTCTCTTTTCAAAAACTAGCTTCCTTTTGAAATCGGATGTTTAGAAATTCAAAATTTAATGCAAAAGAAGGGTTACACAATTTCAAAGTTTTCTCAAATCTCATTTTTGTTTCAAGACATGTTTTTGTCATTATTGAACATTCTCATTGTAACAAAATAGCTCCCCTTTTAGACTCACAATTTGTAAGGTTCAAAACTTCTGAGCGTGGAAAATGGTATAATAGTATAAAAGTTTTCTTGCATTGACTTCGTTTCATCAAAAACCTATTGTAGTTTTTGAATGTTCTCCTTTCAATAATGAAGCTGCACTTTCAAAATGGCATGTTTCAAAACTCAAAAATTTCAAGTTTCAAATAAGGTTTCAAAACTATTAAAGTTTTCTTGCCTTTTATTTCTTTTTAAATTAAAGCACTATCCTTTTGACAACTGAAATCCCCTTTTCAAATTGTATCTTTTGAATTAAAAAAAAACTAAATATGGTTTTTGCATATATAAAGTTTTCCCAAATCATGATTTTGTATCTAAAAACTGCAACATTGAAATTGCAAATTTCGTAATTCAGAAATTTGTCCGAATGTTGTGTTCAGAATTTCACAGTTTTCTCAAATATCTTTTTTGTTTGAAAATAATATTTGATTTAGGAATATTTTCGTTATAGTAAATAAGCCTTTCTTTTGGAATCACAATTTTCAAAATTCAAAAATTTCAAGTTTGGAAATGGTTTCCTAATTACACGATCAAATTTTATCAAAAATATACCTTTTATTGTTTATGAATGTTATTCCTTTCAATAACTAAACTGCATTTTTTAAATGACTCATTTCGAATTTCAAAAATTTCAAGTATGAATGAAGTTTTGGAATTACAAAGCTTCCTTGTCTTCATTTTTTATTTGCAAAAATTGGAGCGAGGAACCCAACTTTTATAAATAACTCCTTTTCCATTCATTTGTTTGTAGACAACTTAGGTTTTAGGTGTAAAGAAAGTTAAATCATGATATTTTGGTGAGCGATTGATATGCAACACTAGTGGATGACTGAAGCAAGCTTTCTTTCTCTCCCTCAGTTATAGAGATAATATCTTAGAGCTTTGAGCATATCCTTTCTTTTATTTGTTTTTTTGTTTTAGAAAAAAAAAATCAATGAGGATGGTTTATGATGCTAGGGTGGAAAATTTATCTTTGAGCCTAAGATATATATCTTACTGAAATCATGTATCATAAACACTGTTGCTCCTAAAGCCTGCCTCCATCAGCATTCCTTTTCCCCCATGTCGGCGAAGAAGATAGATAACCACCTCTAACAACGTCGTTGATGGAATAGATTCTATCTTGGAAGTTTGGTGGCCAAAGGCTATGGGGCCATATTCTATTGATGTTGCTGGTTATTTTTTTTTAAACAAGATTGTACTGTTTTTATGTAAAATCTCACACCTCAGTTTACCTTTGTTCCTTCTTTACCTTCTGAATACTCACTGGATCTCTCATGGTCTGACTTCTCACTCTCTTTTTAATAGAAAGAGACATGTTACCAACCAAAAGTTGGCATATATTCACTGCTTTACAATCTTCCGTTCAGGGAACAAGAATGCAGTCTTTGACATAATATTTGAGAGAAGAAGAGTTGTTCCCATAATCGAAGTAAGAGATGGGAGAGGATCGGCAATATACACACAGCCTGCTTGGTAGACTAATCTCATGCTGGGAACTATAGTTTGTAAATGGTAGTTTGAAAAGATCGTAGACTAGGAAGACCAGAAATATGGAAGCATGTCGATCTAGGTAGAGAATGTAACAGTCGGTAATAAAGGAAAGAAACAATGGCCTGTTCCCTGCCCTTAAAGCAGAATCACCCCCTTAATATGTAAGCCTCCAGATTCTCGGCAATACCTTAACACACCACAGAAGCATAGGGAAAGAATTACAAGAGCTGGCCTCAAAGAATTGATATCTGAAGTATGATCTCAAGATCTGTGATTCCTACAGTGTATTAAGATCATTAAGAAGCCTTCAACTTCCCACCTTGCCGACCAAGCCTGGTTAAAGTTTTTGAGATCTAAGATACCCAAGCCACTGTATTTTTGTCCTTTGCACACTACTTTCCAATTAACAAGGCAATTGAATCCTGAGATATCTTGTGCACCCTTCCAAAGGAATGCCTTGCACAATTTGTCCATCAACCCTCTTTAACAACGAAGGTGTTACGGTGATTACCAGTTTCATGAATTCCCCCACTTCCTACATATCTTATGGCACTGGAGTTCTTCCCCTCCTATTACCATATTCCTTTTATATAGCGACATACATATTACTTAACACCAGGTTTGTGCAGAGTTGGTTTTGTTACGGGGGGTTCCCCGAATTTAGTCCCACATCGACCGTGTAGCGAGAAGTTCTGTGCCATATAATGGGGGGCTCAATAACCCTTTCCTCAAGAGGCGCCTTTTGTGGGGCAAAACCGTGAGGGACCGTAAGTCTCCTCCCGCGTGCGCTGGACGCTGCGGGCCGGAGCAGACCAGAGCGGACAATACCTTATGGGGGACACTCTCTCTTCCACTGCTCGGATCGGTGGGGACTATGCTGATGACGGGGTGCAAATCCCGCATCAGATGGCGCTAGAAGGAGGGCCTCGGCCCTTCGCCTATCCAGTAAGGAGCCGACCTGGGAACAGGACCTCCCCGCTGGGGGGGCTGTATTACGGGGGGTTCCCCGAATTTAGTCCCGCATCGACCGTGTAGCGGGAAGGTCTGTGCCATATAATGGGAGGCTCAATAACCCTCCCCTCAGGAAGCGCCTTTTGTGGGGCAAAATCGTGAGGGACCGTAAGTCTCCCCCCGCGTGCGCTGGACGCTGCGGGCCAGAGCAGACCAGAGCGGACAATACCTTCTGGGGGACACTCTCTCTTCCACTGCTCGGATCGGTGGGGACTATGTTGGTGACGGGGTGCAAATCTCGCATCAGGTTTCATCAGAATATTTTTTAACAAAATATCGTGCTGCACCAAGTTACTTTTCTTCCTTTTTATTTTGAGATGTATTTTTTTAGTAGTTGAATAGTAATCACATCAACTTCATTCACATGTTTTCTTTTCTTTTCTTTCTTCTTAATGTTCCATTTTAGTCTTCTATAACCTTCTAATGATCTAATGCTGTTCTTGGTTTAATACTTTCTCTCTTTCATAAATGATTTTTTGCTTACAATATCATGCATTGCATCATTAAGGAGACTAGGATTTCTGACTGGAAATAGGTTGGGTTGGGGGTTGGGGGGGGGGTACAATTATCTAATTGTTTTGGACAATACATGTAGTTTTTCTGTAATCTTGAAATTGTGATATTTCATGTTTGCTTTATGGCATTCGAGTCAGAGAGCAGAAATGATTGATGCGTATGTTCCAAAAGAGGTCATGCAATTCTTCATGTAGCTAGCAATAAAACCAATGTAAATGCAATACATGTGGGATTGATATCATACTGAGTCCATTTATACCATCATAACATAGGTCAAAGAGTTATTGCTTTGTTTTATGTAGATGAGTAGATTCTTCAGTCTGTATCATATCAATGGCTGCACAATTTTTGAGGTCCCTAAAACAATTCATGTTTCCAATTTGAACACATCTATTGTGGAATTTATTGCTGAATTTTGTGATTCATTTCCTTTAGATTTTAGTGTCTACTTCCATAGGTAAGTAAAATAATCCATGCCTATTTGCTTTGAGTATAAATATTTACAAAAATTATCCTTATGTGTTGGTTGAGTTTGTGGTGATTCTAAGACTTCAGTTAAATCACTCCAAGTATTTACCTCTGGCTACAACTGCATATAGATGAATTTGTGATGCTCAAATAATGGAGGGAACATAAACAATTTGGATTGGGAAAGGAGGTGGAGTTGACTTTTTGGAGTTTAAGAAATAAAATTATATTTTAGATTAATATTTGATGGAAGGCAAAATGGATCGTCCTACCTCAGCGCCGAGCAGGCCAGACCTCGGCCCCACCCAGAGCCAGGCTTACATCGGCCCCAACAAGAGTCAGACAGACCTCAGCCCACCGAGGCCGAGGCAATCTCCACAAGAGGCCAGAGCCGACCTCAGCGCCCTACTGAGCAGACCTCAGAGTTAAGTAGGCTAGGCCGACCTCAGAATCCACCAAGCTGTCCTCACCAAATATGCCGCGGCCCCCAAATCGGCCTGACCTCAGAGCCCGCCCAGCCAACCTCACCAAACATATGTCGTGGCCCCCAAGTGGGCCCGATCTCAGCGCCCACTGAGCTGGCAGCACCAAGTATATGTTGCGGCCTCCAAGTGAGCCTGACCTCACCCGCGGCCGCATCCACGTGTGTACCTATGCGCGCACCCACGTCCGCACATGCGGCCGAGCATTACAACTTCACCGCACCATACTTTACTTGTTGGCCACGCCATGAAGCGACAATCAAGAACAATACTATGCTGCCCCAGCCACACCTGTCAAGGGTCATATTCTGCCACGCCTATCAAGGGTCATGCCCTGCCACGCCTGTCAAGGGTCACACCCTGCTGCATCCGCCGACATGCTATCTCCAGCTATTCGTCAGCTGATCACATCTTAGCCCGAGATTTTAGGCAACAACCGTCACCCTCACCCTATAAAAAGAGGGTAGAGAAGATCCTCGGTAAGCTTTGACAAGCTTCTACAAGTTTTTACAAGCTTTTACAAGCTACTACAAAATATTTTGAGCTACAAGAGACCATAAAAGGCACTCAGAAAGCTCCGACTCCACAAAAAGAGCCCGGCTAACTTAGCCATCGGAGGGCCTTCGCCGGAATCCCCAGCCAAGGCTTTGTGCAGGTACCGTGGAGCATAGGAAGGCGCCACCCTTTCCTCGTCCCGACAGGGGTGTTCTCGGAGGCTCCCCGGACCACTGTAGGCAACTCTCTTTCTCCATCCCCGACCGGCGTATCCTTGGCTCCCTTTCGGCATGGTCACCCATAGGCCAAATTTCAACCACAATATATATTTATAATATTTTTATTTGGCAGTTAATAATGATTTTTCAACATAAAAACATGCACATGCACAATTCTTTTGTTGATTTATGACTGTTAAAGGGTTTACATAAGGTCAGAAATGAAAAAATAGATTTTCCAATGCTTTCTCAATAAACAGAGAGGGGCTCAATTTTGCCAACAAGCATTCCCTTTTTAATAAACTGCCACTTTGAAACTAAAGATGACTGTTTCTCCTGGAGAGCGATTCTGCGATGGTCATTGGATAGATTCTGCAGGTTTCAGAGGGAATCGACAATTACCACCTATTTCTGAGAGATATTCGGGCCATAGTTTGTGATGGGATAGTGCTTCAGGCGAAGCATGTGTTTAGAGAGGCCAATCGGGCTGCCAATTAGGTGGCTTCTTTTGTTGTTAACCACTCCATGGATCATCTCTAGGTGGGAGAGGCGGAGTTGCCCAGTGCTCTTTGCGATGTTTTACTTTTTGACTTTCTTGGCTGTGTCCGTACATGTTATATATAATACTTCCATTTTTAGCACAAAAAAATGATTGTTTCTTGATATGGCTTTATTTGCCAATGTGGCTCTATATTGCCTTTTAGAACTTCCTTGTTCTGTCCTGAAAGAAACAACTGCAAACCTTTCCTATCCTCATTTATATAATTCTTCATTCAAAGTTACAACATATAAGGAGGCCTTGATCTAATCGAATAAAGCAGTCGACCGGTTCTCCTAAGGGTCTGCGTGAACATGTACAACGAAAACATTCAGATAATAAGCAACTCCAAAAGAATCTCAACAAATAATTATGTTACCAATTCTTCCCTAAATTAGAAAAGTGACCAATTGGATCAATCCAGTGGTTATACCTCAAAAAATACCTGTTTTTCTGAGATAGAATTCTTTAGTCCATTTCTGATTTCGGACATTTGTTGTCTGCTTCCAGATATAAAACTTCTAGTTCTATCCTCAGGGAAGCATTTCCTGCTTTCTTTTCTCACGTTGTTCACTTGTTCTCTATTCTCTAGTCTATTGTCTTGATTCCTGCCCTCTACTTAATTAGAGTCCAAAAAAATCTCTAGCCCGATGATATTGGAGAAAAGAAAACAGCAAAAAGGAAAAGAAAAACTGTCATGTCCCAAATCCATCACTTGGGTCGACCACGTGACACGGCCACATAATCCCTAAAGTAAAACCCTAGAGATCATGTAAGGTCTAAAAAGGTACAATATTCACATAAATGCCAAAATCAATGATTAATGTAATTAAATCAAATCCAACTAAAAGGTACTGATTGATTACATAATTTCAAATGTCCATAAGCAAAAGATAAATTAATTTCTATTTATCTAGCAGTCAGACTCCATATCGATCTCATTTCTCGTCCCACCCAATGGTCGCTACAAATTCAGTGCCTCTGAAAAAGAAAATAAGTGTAGTTTGAGCTTTTCCAGCCCAGTAAGAATTCCAACAGCCATACAAAGTAATAATAATAAAATAATCAAAGCATCAAATAAATGCTATTTCATCATTCAAAAAGCTTAACAAACAACAAGTATATATAACCAGTATATACACATAAATCCTTTTTACACGTTATGTAATCCATTTTCATATTACTTTGATTCCCAAGTTTTAAAATTTTTCACTTCTGGCTTTGGACTAACCAAGATCATAATCCAGTCCAAAACTGCACAAATCCCATGCATAAGCTTGTGGCAGCTATCCCACGCGTAAGCCCGTGGAGGCTATCCTACGCATAAGCTCGTAGAGGCTATCCCACGCGTAAGCCCGTGGAGGCTATCCCACGTATCAGCTCGTGGCAGCTATGTGGAGTGATTGATTAAACCCCTATTTGATTTTGATGAGCTCAAAGCATTTGAGTATAATTTATGTTATGCTAATGAATTCAATCTAGTGTTTCAGATAAATATTTGTGTATTTCTAATTAAGTGCCTCAAGCTTTGGTTCAAAGTATTTTGGACAACTATTGGAATCTATATGAACCAAAGACTAAATCCCGAGTCGACTCCGGAAGATTACGAGTTGACTCCAAGTACTTTAGAGTTTCTGGCACCAGCTCGAGTCGACTCCGATACTCTACGAGTCGACTCCGTCTGAGAACAGAAAGAAAGACAGAAAGATGGTTTTCAGACCCTGTCAGCGAGTCGACTCCAGAAGGCTTCGAGTCGACTCCGATGCTTGCCGAGTCGACTCCAGACAGTTCCGAGTCGACTCCAAGAAGTAACAGACAGAAAGACAGAGCGATGGATTTTAGACCCTGTTACCAAGTCGACTCCAGAAGGATGCGAGTCGACTCCAGAAGGATGCGAGTCGACTCCGACGTTTGGCGAGTCGACTCCTAATTATGTCCGAGTCGACTCTCAGAGAAAAGCAGACTGAAAGGCAGAGAACCAAACTCAGTAACCCTGTGAACGAGTCAACTCCAAGAATTTCAGAGTCAACCTCCAAGTCAGCCGAGTCGACTCCAACAAAGTATGAGTCGACTCCAACAAAGTTCAGATCAACAGACAAAAGATCGACTTTTCAGACTCTGAGAGCCGAGTCGACTCCAAGAGAATCCGAGTCGACTCGAGAGAGAAAAGCAGATAAATGGATTTTTGGAACCCTGAGACTGAGCCGTCTCCAAAAGTGCCGAGTCATCTCCAGATATTGGCGAGTCGACTCCAGGTTTGGTCCAAGTCGATTCTAGGACGGGACAACACTTTAATTCAAATCCTGAACAGTGAGTGAGTCGTCTCCAGTAAAGCATGAGTCGACTCCAGCAACAGCCGAGTCGACTCCAGATCGCGCGAGTCGACTCCAACCTCAACGGATACATTGTCAGGATGTGCAGACTTGACAGAACGGCTACAAATCAGTCTCTAACGGCTATTTTTCGTAGGAAACAGTTGAAATAGCCAGAGTAAACAGTAGTAGAGAAGAAGAGAGCCATTCTATTTGTGCATTAAAACTTTTCAACTACCAAGTACCTCTTGAGAGAAAATACAAGCAAAAAAAGGAAGAAGTGCATTCAACTCAACCCGACAAGTACTTTCTTTGCATTCAA
>JAOXJJ010000602.1:41854-72106 GCA_025769935.1 Phoenix roebelenii
CTTTTATGGACCGTGCTAGGCACGACCCGTTACTGTAGCAATCGGGCCGTGCCAGGCACGGCCCGCTTCGTGCCGGGTCGGGCCGGGCCATGGGCGGCCCGGCCCAATGCCCATCTCTAGTGCTGAGTTCCTTGATCAAAACCTCCTGGCACCGCTGACTCTTCCCCTACAATATCAATTATAAATCATAAACTAAATTATTTAATATTAAAATATTCTAAACCATAACTTACATCTACTTTGGGGTCCATTACCAGGTCTCCAATCATCTCAACCCCTCCAGATCTAGGGGCAGTCGGGGTGGCCCGACTCCCATCCTTGTACCACCGGCCTATGTCGTCGCCAGCCGTGGCCGCTGCCACACCGGCGACGATGGCCGGTCCCGGTGAAAAGACCAAAAGAAGGGAGTGGATGAGAGAGAAGGGAAGAAGACCCTTCTCTCTTCACAGGTCCTTTTCCTTGGTCCTAGGGCAGCAACCATGGTGGCTATGCCCTCTTCCTTCCCCAACCCAACAACTCGGCCACCACTGGCCGAACCGTCGCCGGCCGCCACTGTTGCAGTCGCCGGCGATGGTTGCCGGCCAAGAGAGGGAGAAAGAGGTGGTCCCTTCCTCTTCTTCTC
This sequence comes from Phoenix roebelenii, assembly GCA_025769935.1. NCBI lineage: Eukaryota > Viridiplantae > Streptophyta > Magnoliopsida > Arecales > Arecaceae > Phoenix > Phoenix roebelenii. Next base: position 42,477 of record JAOXJJ010000602.1, read on the forward strand.
CCAAGAACCGGCAGAACCTCTTCCCCCCCCCTCCTCCATCATCTCAGAGGACTACCATTATGGTGGCTCGACCCCTACCCAACGGCATCCGCGGTGGCCCACGACTCCCAGTCGTCGCCGTCGGCTGCCAACCGATGAGAGAAAGAGGGGAAGGGAATGGGATCATGAGGAAAAAGACCTCGGATCCACTACTACCCATCACCAATCACACCCAGAAATCCCTCCCGAATCCCCTCTCAGTCCAAATCAACACTCAAATGCCATGGATCCCGGCCAATCCCGACGGCAGCAAGATCCGAAAGAGAAAAGCCGAAACAGGGGTGCCCTGTTTTAAACTCTTCTCCGACGATCTCACCGGCCAAAACCCAGGCAATACGACCCAAAAACCTAGCAAATAAAACGCAAGGGAAGGATCCACGCTTACTTCAGTCCGATGGGTGCTCCGGCGGCCTTTTAGGCGAGAAATCGGAAGAGGAAATTCGCGAGCAACTCGGACCAACGCGCACGGATCCAAAGCTTCTTCTCCCGATTTGTGGGGATCTTCGTTGAAGGGAGAGAGAGCTTTAAAGCTTCCTCCACAGCTGGCCGGTTCTCGGAACCGTTCCTCCCCTCACGATCGCTCTTCTCCGTCGGTTTCTCGTCCCCCCCTCTTCACGTTTCTTCTTCCACGATCGTGCCTAGGGCACGATCGTAAATGGTAGATGGGCCCGGCTTTTTCGGGCCGGCCCATCAATCCTTTTTTTTTTCTGGGTTCTCACAAAAACATATCACCACAGAAAAACCTATAGATAAAATTTTCTTGAGCAAACGTGGCAAACCTCCCAAACAACACTCCAGAATCTAGAAGAAACTAGTCATCATCAGGTGTTTGAACCTGATCTTCAACACTAGACAGCTTCATAATAGAACGAAGAAGCTGTTCTCTCATGTTTCTACTCAAAGGAGACGAGCTTGTTTTGTCTCTTCAGTCACAACACCATGACAAAGAACAAGCAAAGTTGTGTATCTTCATCTTTTATTAAATTAAGTAGGAATTCAGTGATCTCATTCTTGATGTCAAGTGTTGCTTCTTGAAATTCCAAAAATTTAGTAATCTGCAACTTCCACTGGGTTTGTGCACGCTTGTCTTTATTCAAGCTATCCTCGCATGTTTAACTTCAAAATTTTTGTTCTTATATCTTTTCCTGCATGGTTTTTTGAACGCGCTCCTCATCAAGCTTGCATGTTTTTTTGATTCCATTATACGTAGAAGCTTGATATTCTACCACAAACTTATGTTCAGAGCAATGAAAAGCAAACATAAACAAAAAGAAAGAAAGAAGCATTCTGATTGCATTTGAGGCTGTGGTTGTTCTCGAGGTTGTGAAGTTGGGTGTTGGTGTTGAAGAACTCTTAACTCTTTATCCAAGGCAAATTCAATAGGTCCAAGACTCGAACGTACTCTTTTCAATATAGCATATATAATTGATAAAGGTTGACGATTTCTTGATATGGTTTGGCCTAATGACAACCCCACCCCAAATTTTGAATTTGGACATCAAAGTTTCCCAAAGTTATCAGGCCTATTGTGTAAGCCCAAACCCAAAATTTTGGGTCTCCTTATCGTTGCATTAATAGGTTTCTAGCCCCATTTGCGATCCCTAGTTTAGGTGTATTATCTAGGCCAAATTCGGGCCTAATAATTAATTATCAGCTCATGGTTGTGCTTGAGCACAACTTGGGCCAAGTTGATTTAGTTTCAATTAGGCCATACTCTAGTGTACCAGACACACAATGATACATAACCTCTTAACTCCTAAAACTCCTTATGCCTCAGCTATCTACCTATTAAGAACTATCTAATCTTGATCCTCAGTCTGGAAGGTAGTACCTCTTTTCTAAAGAAATGGAAACCAATACAAAAACTCCTCTAAGAACTTCCTCTCGTCAAACGAACGAACCGTTGCACATTAGGTTTATCTTAATTAGGTTAATGGACCCAGACTCAATTTTATTATTATTGGCTATCTCCCAGTAGGATTTTGTATGGTTTGGTTTCAACATAGTTTAACACATTTGAGGACCCAAACTTGGATCCAAACTAGGGGTCCACTTGGATCCGGTCTACCTAGATCCAAGTATGTTGATGCGGCCAGAGCTGGCTCAACCCTTAGACGACTTAGACGGTCTTAGCTGTAAATGCATTGAGGCCTCTATAAGACTCTTAGCTATAAATGCATTGAGACCCCCATATAATTTTCAAAAATACGGGTCCTATTTGGCATCGCCCAGGATGACCCAAATTTTATTTCAGGTTTACATCACGGATTGAGATGTTTCCAATTAATCAACTATTTTGATCTTATTTTTTTGGCGCCCAATTTGATTGAGTCAATTGATGAGGTCTAGTTTGGAGACCATGCACGCCAAGTGATAGTACGCCCAACCCAATTGCAGGCTTAGGGCCCGGCATACGTTCTCGTCTGATTAGCGACGTGCAAAGCGAATGCATTAAACTTGATAAAATCGTACACGTAACGTTCTAACGTTCATCATATTAAAGTCTCTAAATCTAAAATCTACTCTATTATAATGCTTCGACTCCTCTAATTTGAACATGAATGAGACCATGAAGCAACGTAATGCGTGCACGTTCAACTTTAAGGTGGCTGGGCTATCAAATTATCAAGCTATATGCTGCCAATACCACTAGAGAAAAGGGATGGGGATGACAAAATGACTCGGATAAGTACCTTAAATTTATATTATACTTGTCATTACGTGTGATTGCTTGCACATAGATGTAAAATCTGTGGAACTGCATTATTCTCAAATATCGAACTTGAATAACGTTGGTGCAATTCAATGCCGGCAACTACATTTGGTTAAGTTGTCCCTCCCTCTCTAATTGGACTCGGCGTCAGATAGAAAATGAAATGGTTGGCACTATGAGAAGCTGCATTATAGAACTTTGAGCAGTAGAAATTAGATATGTCATGCATAAGATGCACGATGACTCCCCTTGCGAGCTAGTAGCTTGTAAGAACTCGGACGTATGCTTAGTCCTACATCGGTTATTTGCTCGATAGATCTTGAGTACTTATATAGGATCAAGTAACCCAAATAATATCTTCCGGCTAGCCATTTTGGGTGAGGTCCTGAGTTGTTATAAATAGTATCAGAACGGACCTCACACATAACCTATGTTAACTAGAAGACACTACAGCACAGATTCATTAGAGCTGACCATGGACCGATCGTATTATTTGTGATTAGATTTGAATGGATTTGAATCCTTAGCATGACGATGACGTCAAAGCTTGAATGGGGAAGTATGTGAGGATCCGTATGGGCATGTGTTTAGTCCCACATCAGTTATTTGCTGGGTAGATCTTGGGTACTTATACAGGATCAAGAAATCTAAATAATACCTTTCAGCTAGCCATTTTGAATGAGGTTCTGAGTTGTTACATAGCTAGCGCTTCTAATGACTATAATTTATTAAATTTTGTGCTCCAAAGCATAACCACCTCATGTGTTGCAAAATTTAACTTCACCATTATAAACTAGCTGAGGACTTGCGGCAGACCATAAAGGATACCGATAAGATTATTGGACAATAAATTTTAAAATTTAAATAATTATAACAAAATTTTCAATTATTTATAACTTTTCTAGATATTTGCTAGATATATTATATATTTTTTTCATTTTTTAGAAAATAATGAGAAAATTACCTCTCAGTTCATGTCCGGAACTTTCCCTCTGGCAGCCGATAGGACGCGAGCCAACCATAGCATCCAGATCCAACTTGGCAACTTTTGAAAATATCATTTTATAAGTCTCAGTTAGAAAAAATGCCACGTTAAAGGAAAAGCACGACTTTGCGTTTTGGAAGGAGTTGCCTCATTTCCTTCGGAGGTGACAAAAATTTATGATCAACAATGACTTGGCTCCTATGAGGCTAAGGTCAAGGTCATCCCTAGTTCAAGGACACTCCAAATTATTCTTGTTTCATAATACAATTAAAAAAAAAAAGTCAATCATTTTATTATTGTATCAGTACGTCTTCTGTATCAAATATCAGTATGCCTTTTATACCGTATATCGATATTGAATCTGTATAATATGGTATGCTAAAGATACTAATAATATGAGGTCAAAAAAAAAAAAATTAAAGGAATGCAGGGACCACAATTCTCTTTTCTTTTATACATAATTTTTTTTTGTCAATAACTTTACCCATATCATAAGCCCATTGCTGATAACTCCACCACCTCGAATTTCTTGATATTTTTTTTTTCCATTGATGTGGACTAAGTTAGATCCATCACACATGCTAAATATTAGTATCCTATAATGACATCTCTTTATTTGGTTAAAAATTCACAAGTAGATAGACGAAACATGTGACCTCTAGGCAATGAAAATGAAACATAACCTAATAGTTGGCATTTTTTCTATACTTCATATATTTAAAATTAAATCATGATGTGTATGGTTTTTAACTAATGGTCCATTTGGGTGCATTTCCAGTGGCAGCTGGCACTTCAGGCTCGTTTGATTTGCGGGAAGCATTTTCCCTCCTAGGAATATGATTCTTGAGAAACAAATTTTTAGGAAGAAAATGCTTAGGAAAGTACTTTTGGCATGTTTAATTAACCATGAAAAAGTAACAAATTTTCAAAGTGCTTATGTTTGGTTGGCCATCCACTTTCTTGGGAAAGTTATGTATAATTTCTATTATGCCCTTAATAAAAATTAGGTCTTTAATGCCTCTTTAATGCTTATTTAATGCTGAAGAGTCTTTTTGGGAAAAAGTAAAAATAGAGTGATTCCCGCCTTATAGGAAAGTAATTTTCCCATATTTCTCATGGGAAAGACTTTTTCATGAAATGTGGGAATCATATTCCCATGAGAATACAACTTTCCCATTTCTCTCCTTTGAAAACTCCAACTAAACAAGAGGTATCTCATTACTTTTCCATTGACCATACTTTTCTTCTTTCTTTTTCTGCGAACCAAACGAGCCCTTCGTGAGAACTGCCTTGACTCTTCAACCTTCAATCACTCTTGTGACAAATCTTGGTAGCATATAAAATCATAATCCCTTGAGTGCGACTCTGAGCCTGGTCTTTTTTTTTTATTTAGGCAGAAGTATCTACTTCCTTCCTAGGTGCGTGGTGTGGGCCCAATGCCCACCCAAAGGCTGACATTGGTGGTGCAGCATCTTGCCTGAAAACCCCTAGAGGGGTTCTTTTCTTATTATTCTGCTTTCTATGGTGTCTCATCCGCACCGGAAGCACTCACAAATTTGGACGTAGGACCCTCCAAACTAACAGAGTTATGAGTGATGTGTGGTGCATGTACAGTGTCAATTGAGTGGAAGTGGGTTGAAAACAGAATTAGTTAGTTAAGGGCACTTAAAACTTGATCCGAGTCACACTTGAATCAGACAGCCACTTCAAAATTGCAGACAAGAAACATAAGAAGGAACTCCTAAGATTTAAACGACACTAGAAAAGGTGGTTGCCAAACAAACAAAGATGCGAGGCAGCAACATTTTTTTTCCATGAATTAAAACGGCACCATGTCCAAGGACTCCACCTCTCCACTTCTCAAAGGTAAGCAACCGAATGCTTGTGAGGTATTCTAGGGTTTTTGAATTCAGAGGTAAAATGCAACCAAAGATGTTCATGAGTCATGTAATCTTAAAAGTCTTGAAATGCTTGTAAATAGTTGTTGCCGTTGAACCTGGATCGAGGTCGAAGCGCAGCTGAGCTGGCTCTAAGGTTAGCAAAAATCGAGCTGAACAAAGTGGCCTTGGTGTAGAAAAGTTAATCTTCTCCGAGGATAACCTGCAAGAAGTCCACTTTCCAGCACGGATCCTTCAATGCCTAAGTTATAATAGAGAGACAATAGTGTCGAAGAGAGAAATTTCAGTCGAGTAGAGTTCACACTGGATGAACATTATATAGCATACCTGAGAACCCCAGACTATCTTTTTTAATATAGGATAGTCTATTTTGTCGTTACCCGAGTTGATATGACATACGTTAATGGCCAGTCGTACGTTTACGACGTGGGCGGCATATGACACTAATCATGCGCCGACTGCAATACTGCCGCAACTGTCATTGCCAAATTAACAGTCTCTATCAGCACGTACTGGTCGGCTTCCCGGCTGACTGGCTCCTCGACTGGGGCCGAAGTTATTCACCTCAATTTATACTGAGGTCAAGGAGGTCGGTCCGGTTGGGAGTCGAGGTGTCTAACATTTCTCCCATCAACATTAGATAACATGAGTATATATGTAAAAAAAAATATAAAAAGAAGGTATATAAGTAAAATAAGTATCTTATCAGGATGTGCAAGCAAATAGTAACTTTATAAGGGTATTTATATAATTTTGTTTTATTTAGAAGGGTATATACTTAAAGAACCTTTTGAAAAATCATCATGCTGCTAGGAAACTCTATGATATAGTGCTTAGTCCAAGTGAAATTTTGGAGCTGGGCTAACAATTCTCCTGATTGCAAGATTATACCTTGTAGATGGGGTTATTTTATAGACTTCCTGAAAAAGGGGCGACCCAACCTATTCAATGTAAAAATTCTTCATACAAAATGCCGAAAGAACACAAAGAAACCCCTCCTAAACGTCCATAGAGTTTCATACTTCCATTACAAAAAAATGTTGCAAAGTTTTGCAAATACACCCTTCAATTGTGTCATGAGCACAAGCTTAACAAATCCAACCTTCAAGGCAAAAAAAATCTGCAATAATGTTTCATCAATAGCATGGAATACTTTATCGATGTTCCATATTGCCTTTACATATTTTCATTTTTTCCGTAAATTTGTAGCTAACTCAAGGATGCTTTGTGTCCATGTTTTGTGGAACTGCTAAACTGACCTAACCTAAATCTAGATCCAAGATTACCCAGCATATAAAGTATGTTTCATCCTTATACCCTTCATAGTTCCTATAAAATTCCTCAAATATGCTTCGAAGCTATGGCGTTAGCGTCTAGTTTCGAGGGTATGAAGAGAATAGAGGTCTCCAATGACTGTATGCATTTTTAAGGGTACAAAGGGAATTAAAGTTTTCAAATAAGAGTTTCTAAACACAGACTTAGGCCCCGTTTGACAGTTGTTGGCAATAAAGCTTTCAGAAATAGAGCTTTTTGAAGTAAAGCTTTTTGAAGTAGAGCTTTTGTAAAAATCTATTTGTTGTTTGGTAACTATATTTCTAAAATATTGTAGAACTTTAATATGTATTTGGCAAACAAACTAAGAAAGTATTTTTGGTATAACAAAATGACTATAAAGGACATTGTATAGTATTATACAACAGTGTATAATAAAATATAATATGTATTAATATATAAATATATAATATAGTATAATATTACTGTGACGGAATATAATATCATTCTAATATAGTTAATATAATATGGTATACTATAGCATAATAATATAACATAATTTGATATTATATAACATAATATATCAATATATTATGGTATAATATAATATAAAAGAACACTTCCTATAATTATATAATTTTATCATGGGTATTTTATTTTTTAAAAAAATTATAAATCTAAAATAGTTTTCCGACGCATGCTAAAAGTACATTTTCGAAGAAGCTCCACCAAAAACTTTTCAATTTTTTTACCAAATACTCCTATTCCATCCAAAAGTACTTTTGGAGGGTCAGAAAATACTTTCTAATCTATCAAAAGCTCCTCTAAATGGAGCCTTAGTCTAACTAGAATTAAACTAGATGAATGGGGTAGGCTATGGGCTTTCATAATTTAGATTCAACTCATACCCTGAGGTTCTGGCGAATTCTTTCCTCCCAACCTACACGTAATTCTTGATGCACATGGATTGAATTTATATCCAAGCATCAAATTGATCTGAGTTTGAGTTAGAAGGCACTTGGACCCAAACTAACCTAACAGAGTCCTTGAATATATTAGAGTAAGGACGAAGAGATATTTGTCCCAATGAATCTTGGCTCTAAGTAAATATTTATTTGAGCTTGCATCTTCGAATTTACTAGAAGCTATGCTTCAAGATTGAGGAATTTCCCTCTGATCTTCTATTTTGTAAGTTTGGTTTCTATCAATGCAATGCTAGTGGAATGCCAAACCTCCCATCCAAATTGGATAATTTTGTCTTAAAATGACAAACAAATACCTAGTGAATAGTAAGCAAATGACGATTTCACTGATGTAGAGGATGCACTTAAGATGATGGGTCATTTTCGCAGTACCCTGCTTGGTTAAATGAAATCATCGACAGCATCTTTCAACTTTTGGAATCGGTCAGGATCTAATATACAAAAATGGAGGATAACGAGCTCATTGATCATCCAGCCAGCTTGGTTCTTTGGCAACTAGTGTCGATGACAAGGTGGCTCACAATTATGTACAAATGATTTTGTATTGATGTATCCAATTAATTGTCCCGGAATTAGTACTAATGAAAAGAACAATAATATATGATGCCTAAATCATAACTCATCAAATATAAATGAAAGGAACTTCCAACCAACACTTAACCTTTACCAGCTCTATCTAAAGTGAAAAATTGGTCTAGCCCTATCTATGGATCTTCAAGTGATTCAACTTTTTTTTTTTTTTAATTTCAACTTTTTTTATGACTTTATTGCCTGTACTCATGCAAGATCATTATGAGTAGCCATTGTACTAACAAAAAAATATAAAAAAAAATTCCTTAAGGACTTGAGTATTGTTTTATTAGTTATGCACTGCCCGAATCATGCCTTTGGGTGATGATTTTATTACTTGCAATCTTGCATATGTGACTAGAAAGTGAAATTGGCGTTTGGAAGGAGGTGGTTTCGGTGATTGGAATCGGTAAGCTGGCTTTTATCATGTATGAGATTACATAACGAATCTTTGTACGATCTGATTAGGACCTTTTGGTGCCAAAATGGCATTGCCATGTGTACAAACAAATGCTACGAATTAATTTTTGCCATAACTTTTTTTTTTTTTTTCTGCAATCCGTTTATTAAAGGTCGTGGTTTTGGTATCCGATGATCGAGACTAGCATTCACCAATCAAATCAAAGAAAGGAATAGGTATCCTAGAAACTTTTCCTATGTACGGATTACGTATTCCGTAGGTCTTTTTTTTTTTTGGTAGGTCCTTTTCGTGAGATTGGCATGCACCAAGGAAGGGTACCCCATGCCATCAAGGTGGTAGCCCAGTTAGAACGGGACGTTTGCTTCCAACCAAGTGGTTCCAGGTTCGAAACGCACGGACGTCGATTAAATTTGGTGACCAAATATCCCTAGCCTGGACACGAGGTCTGGAAGTGCTACTGGTCGGCTAGTAGCCTGGGTGGTGCCAGGTGTGACGTACTCACACGAAGGGTCGAGTCGGATAACCCAACCGGCCCACAGGTGGGGAGGGTATGAGTAAAACCGGCCGGAGTACCCAACACACGGTCATTTCTACCCGCATCGAACATTCTCCTGGCGGGGTAGAGGCCCAGTGGGGGCTACTACGCGGGGGTGGGCTTGTTCTATAGACCTCAAAAAAGGAAAGGTATCCCGTCAGAAGTATCATGTAGGTCAAAGATTTTTTGCCGGTCTTTTGTCACACCGGTTGTCGTGCAACTTTTCTCCATAGCATCATTTGGAATTGGTTGGGGTGCATCAAGCAACTTGTTCTATAGACCTCAAAAATTTAATAGACTTTCTCATGAAGAGTACCCTCATTCCTTATTCTAATAAAGATACACTTTTCTTTGGTTGGCGAAAGAAAAGAATATTACCTATACCACTGATTGGTGTTTTAGTTTTAGACTTTCTCTCGGTTGTTGCATTTCAGCTTACTGATCAAGTTGCTCGATGGGATCTTTTCTTCTCCTTGGGGACCAGTCTACAAAGGACAAGGGTGCCAAACAATTGGGAAAGTGTAATTGGATGCACAAATTTAACTGCAGTGGCAAGGAGGTGGAATTGATTAATATTTTGGAAAGAATTGAACTAAATTTGTGAAGCAGGCAGGATTAGGTAAAGTTGCTTCAAGTTAAACCGATGAAATTAACAGAAATCTTACACAGTTGTGCTTACAATTGGTCACTTAGAGATGAAATTAGATGGCTATATTGATAAAATCACGGTTCAAACAATTAAACATTTAAAATGATTCCTAAATGGTTATATTTTCATAAGCATAGCTATTGTCCTACTAGTTTGGCTTTATGTTGTAATTGTATATTTGATCATTGTTTTTGCATCACTAAGGCAGAGGTGGAACTCTGCTACTCTGTCCAGAGTTCCATAATCAAAACTTCAGGAATACCTAATAATGACTCTCACAAGTTATTGTAATATGTTCGTATAATTTTGATGATAAGGCATGTGAAGTACATGCTCATAAGTTCCGGCATAACAAAATTCACTAAAATTACTAACATAACTTCTAACCAATGTTAAGATAACTTGAAATTGGCATGTTTCTTGATACATATAACCCCTATAATGGTCACAAGTAGATCATGCAACAACTTGGAAGATCAAAGTTTCTAAAATGTGCATATAGAATTCAAAATAGGTTCAGGGTTATTTCTTGCACCGTACCTATGGATGAATGATGCTATACGTGATTTGGTACTTTCCTTGAGATAGGACATGGACATATGATCGGTAATTTAGATGTTTTCGTAAAATAGTCTTTGATTTTCTTCCACATATGCTTGCTAAAGTTAGGTGCCATTTTAGCATTACTTTTACTTTTCTATTTTTAGAAAAGAACGTAAAATTCTATTTTTATTTTTTTTGGATGCAAACAAATAAATATATAGTTTACTCAATTATTTTTAAAACATAAATATGATGGTGTTGGTCGTTGACGAAGATGGTGATAGTAATGGTAGATGCATTGGAGGTGCCAGTGGTTTGGTGGCGAAGATGGCAATGATGGCCATCTATATTGTGGAGGTGGTAATGACAGCAATATAGCAAAGGACTAATAATGGTGAAAGTCATATAGTAAAAGTGGCGACTGTATTTAGCATAGTCATGGTAGCAGTAGCAATGGCGGAGCTCGCGACTGCAACAATGGCGAAGGCAATGGTGGAGGTGGTGTTGAGGGTAAAAAATACAAGTTTCTTTTAAAACTATTGAAATTAAAGATTTCTTACTTTTATTTTTCTAATAATAAAAAAATAATTTTTAAAATAAAAATAAAAATAATAATACCAATCATATTTTTGTTTCAATTTTTATGATTTTAATTTTAAAAATATAAATAAAAAAAATGTTGCTAAATAGATCCTTAGCTTTCCTATGCTTTTGTATCTTAATATTTTCACTTTTTTTTGGGTCAAAACGACATTTCATTTCCAATAAATCAAAATTGAGTACATCCTGCCAAGTCAAGAGAAAGTAAGCAATGCAATAAATGAGGAACGCCTGCTAAACTAGTCCAGATGACGTCCCCAGAATGACGAGCCACATATGAGGCGACCCAGTCTGCAGCTCTGTTCACCTCACGATACACATGACCTAGCTGGACAGCTAACATCTCCTGAACTAGTCTGCGAGTATCCCGAATCAAAGGGTGACTTTCACCATATCTATCCACTTTCCGTATCCAATCAATTACCGTGGCAAAGTCTCCCTCAATGCACAATCTTTCGACCCCCAACACATATCTTGCATACTGAATGCCCTCTCAGGCAGCTCGTAGCTCTGCCCCAACAACCGTCAATTCTGGTGCGCTCCGACCTCTAGCTGCAATCAATCTACCATGCTGGTCCCTAATAACAAAGTCTACTCCTCCAGAAGCTCTATCCATGGCCATACCACCATCAAAATTCATCTTAAGATAATCAGGGGGTAGGGGTACCCAAGAGAGAGAAGCATACCATGATGTGAAGCATTGATTAAGGAGCTCTAAAATGGAACTTCTTGTTGCTGGAAATGGGACCGGGGGTGATCGCGGACCAAAGGGAGGAGCTTCCGCCGCAGGTGGTTGCAGAAGGCTGTCTCCAGGAGATGGTGGTTGTTGACAGCTACTTTCAGGAAACCTGAAAAAAGTTTGGACCGGGGGTTCCGGCAAAGGCCCTCCGATGCTTAAGTCAGAGAGGAATTTGGAGATAATTTTTTAGTGGAGAAGCCTCGGCGTGGAGGAGGAAGAGTCCCCCTCTTCTTAGAGTTTTTTCTCTTTATAGGAGGTGGTGTGGCAGTTACACGCTATCAAGCGTTATGGCGGGGATTTCGAACTGACAATATGTTACCTCAATTGGCCTGGGAATTTGAATTAGCTGGCCCTTGGTGGAGAATGGAAGGATTTGAATTCGACAGCTGTCGTGGCGTAAATTGCGGGGTCGATCCCGGATATGGAGAACATGGTTGTCGTTTCGATTCGGAGATCAGCTTGATTTTCGGTGGAGTCGGCTATGGATTTTGACTAGGTCCTCTATAGCCTCGAGGTCAAGTGGGCTCTGCTCGGTCACGGCGCGCTTGCCGGGCTCGGGTTTGTCGGGCTCATGGTTGCTGAGGCCATGTATGCTGAAATCAGGCTTTCTGAGGTCGGTTCTGCCGAGGTCATGTTTGTCGAGCTCGTGCTCGCCAAGCTTATGGTCGTCGAGACCATGTCTACGAAGATCACGTGCATCGTCGGATTTGGGTTCCTCAGTCACGTGCGTTGGTGGGCCCACATTCCCCCCATCATCTACCCTCCGACTTTCGAGTTCAAGCTGTATTCGAGCTTGGGCAAAGGAAGTAATCAGGAGAAGGGAAAAGGCGTTTTCTTGGCTGTTTTTTGAAAAAAGGCATTGGTAGTAATATCCCTCTTTTCGAGGCAGTTTTGTGTGGTGGCCTCATAATTAGGCTCCAGTATCCAAAGGGGTGGTTGTCAATCTTCCGCTTTTATGGTGTCAATTTGGATTGATACGCCAGGCTAATTTTTGAGGCAGGCACATGGCGTAATCTGGGTGAGGGGTAAGACTAGTTTCCGGCGATCTGGTCCATTGGGGATGTCTATATAAACCCCTTGCTAGCTTTGGGAAACCCCATTTGGCCACCATAGCTTCTTTTCGTTCATTATTTTTTTTGCTCTTCCCCTCAATAATAATTGAGTCTCTCCTGAAGGTGCTTCGGGGTATCCTCTTTCGGTGTGAGCTCAGTCTCGGTGTCGTCTGGTAAGGTGCACTTTACTATGAAGTCAACGAGCACTTGTGCCTTGATTGCCGGCCTTGGTCGGTATTCGAGGTCGAATTTTTCGAGCTCGACCATCCACTTTGCGATTCTCCCTGCGCGGTCCGACCGTTGCAGAACTTGCTTCATGGGTTGGTCGATTAATACAGCCACAGTATGAGCCTGAAAGTACGGCCAAAGTCTTCGAGCTGAAATAAATAGTGCATAGACTATCATCTCTAGCTTGGAGTATCGTGACTCTGCATCCCGTAGAACTCGGCTGGCGTAGTATATCGGCTTTTGAGATTTATCTTCTTCTCAAACTAAGATCGAGTTGACCGCTACCGAGGAGACAGTCAGGTACAGATAAAGGAGCTCACTCGGCTGGGATTTTGTGAGCAATGGAGGGGAGGCGAGATGGCGTCTGAGCTCTTCAAAGGCTTATTGACATTCTTCGGTCTACACAAAGTTCTTCGGCCATTTAAGAACTTTGAAGAAGGGAAAACATCGTTCCGCCGATTTCGAGATAAACCTTCCCAGGACCGCTACTCGTCTAGTGAGTTATTGTACCTCATTGACTGTCCTTGGTGGTACCATTTTCTGCAGTGCTGGATCTTCTCAGTTTGCTTCGATCATGCGTTGGATCACAATGAAACCGAAGAACTTGCCCAAGGTAACCCCAAAAGCGCATTTGTGGGGTTGAGCTTCATCCGGTACTTTCTAAGAGTGGAGAATGCTTCATCGAGGTCGGCGATGTGGCGCTCTGCCGTTTGGCTATTCACCAGCATATCGTCTACGTAAACCTCCATGTTTCGGCCTATCTGATCTTTGAAGACCTTGCTGACCAACCTTTCATATGTCGCTCCAGTATTTTTCAACCTAAACGGCATTACTTTGTAGCAGTAGAGGCCCTTGTCGGTAATGAAGGTTGTCTTCTCCTCATCCTCGAGCACCATCCGAATCTGATTGTATATTGAGAAGACGCTCATAAATGCGAGCAGCTGGCGTCCTGAGGTCGAGTCAACAAGTTGATCGATCCTGGGGAGAGGGAAGCTATCCTTCGAGCATGCCTTGTTGTAGTCCACGCACATGCGTTACTTTCCGTTGGCTTTCTTCACGAGAACCACGTTGGCTAGCCAGTCTTGGTAGGTGACTTCTCTGATGAAGCCGGCCTCGAGGAGCTTGTCAACCTCCTCAGCCGCTGCTCGCTGTCGTTCCGGTGCGAAGCTCCGTTTCTTCTGCCTCACGAGCTTGTGAGTTGGTTTCACCTGGAATTGGTGGACCATGACTTCGAGATCTATTCCCAGCATATTAGTGGGCGACCAGGCGAAGACATCCGTATTGGATTGGGGGAACTCGATCAAGCGATCCTGCTCACGAGGGCTCAGACCAGAGCCGATTTGTACAGTCTACCCCGAACAATCTTTTCACGAGATGACTTCTGAGGTATGTTGGTGCTTCGGGGGGGCTTCCTTCTCAGCGGATTCTCTGGCCGAGCTTCCTTCAGCAGGTACACTCTCTATCACGTTGATGGTGCCGACAATGGGCCGATTGTTGTTTTTCTCCTCAAGTGATGTGGCGTTTTCCACTGGTTCTCTTCCCTCGCATCGGTCTCGTGCAAATCGACCGAGCATTTCTCGACGGATAAGTGCTTCGATCTCTTCTCGAAACTGGAAGCAATCCTCTATGTCGTGACCATTGTCTCGATGGAAATGATAGTACTTCCTAGAGCATTTTCGAGCTTCCGTCTGTCGCATTTGAGGTGGTGGTCGGAGGTAGCCCTGACCCTCTATCTCCATTAAGATCTCGGTCCCAGTAGAGTTGAGGAGAGTATAATCTTTGAGCCTCCTCGGTGGCGACCTCGGGCGGGGTGGCGATCTCGATCGGTGTTGCGGTCTTGGGCGAGGCGGGCTCTTGAGCCAAGGCATGTTCTTCTCTCGGTGGGGTGACCTGCTTCTTGGGGGGCCACGCTCCTCGCGACGCTTCTTCTGCATCTTCGAAGGTCGTTCAGTAGCGTCTCGTCGAGTGGCCATGGCTTCTTCTGGCTTCGCATATTTTCAAGCTCGGGCCAGCATCTCTGCGAAGTTGGCGGAAAAGTTCTTTTTGATGGAGAAAAGAAACTTGTAAGACCGAGCTCCAGTCTTCAGTGTCAACATGGCAATCGACTGGTCGAGATCGCGAACCTCCCAAGTAGTGGCGGTAAAACGGTCGATGTAGTCCTTCAAGAACTCCTCGACCTTCTTGTCGAGTTCTCCACCTTGGGATGTCGCCACTATTGCCCGTCCCGACGGAAATTGTCTCGGGACTGGGGCTGACCCGGCCTTGGAGGACTGCGGCCGGTCCCAAGGATGTGGCCTCCTGTCTTGGCGACTCCCCGATGACTCCTCTTGAGGAGACGTTTGGGAGGAATCCTGGTGGGAGCGCTGTTTTCCGTCGTTGATCCTTGAGGAGCCGCGGCGGGGATTTCGTCTTCGCGACACTTGCCCGTTTGGGGGGAGTGCCGATTGAGCGCGAGTTTGCAGAGGTGGCACGATTCGAGCCCTTCCTCTAGCATCAAATGTTGTTGTTGGAAATGGAACTCGGGGGTGATCGCGGACCAAAGAGAGGAGCTTCCGCCGCGGGCGGTTGCAGAAGGCTGTTTTCGGGAGATGGTGGCAGTTGACAGCTACTTCCAGGGAACCTGCAAAAAGCTTGGGCCGGGGGTTGCCCTTCGATGCTTAAGTCAGAGAGAGATTTGAAGATAATTTTTTAGTGGAGAAGCCTCGGCGTGGAGGAGGAAGAGTCCCCCTATTCTTGGAGTTTTTTCTCTTTATAGGAGGTGGTGTGGCAGTTACACGCTATGAAGCATTATGGCAGGGATTTCGGACTGAAAATACGTTACCTCAATTGGCCAGAAAATTTGAATTAGCTGGCCCTTGGCGGAGAATGGAAGGATTTGAATTCGACAACTGTCATGGCGCAGATTGCGGGGGTCGATCCAGGCTATGGAGAACGTGGTTGCCGTTTCGATTTAGAGATCAGCTTGATTTTCGGTGGAGTCGATTGTGGGTTTTGACTAAGTCCTCTCTAGCCTCGAGGTCAAGCGGGCTCTGCTCGGTCAGGGCATTTTTGTCGGGCTCGCGTTTGTCGGGCTCATGGTTGCCGAGGCCATATATGCTGAAATCAGGCTTTTTGAGGTCGGTTCTGCCGAGGTCGCATTTGTCGAGCTCGTGCTCGCCAAGCCCATAGCTGCCGAGACCATGTCTACTGCGATCACGTGCATCGTCAGATTTGGGTTCCTCAGTCACGTGCGTTGGTGGGCCCACTTTTCCTCTATCAGAACTCGTATATTGTAGTGAAAGAGGTAAATCAATTGATATATATCTACTCAACAGGACAACACAAATTGTAATTTTGTGTACTTTTTTTTTAAAAAAAACCAAATGGATAATAATATGGTAGAGGAAAAAAAACTCCAGGTGACAAGCCACATGATACACCCAAATAATCTATAGGGGGATGTCACAAGCACGTAATCGCCTAGATTTTTATTTAAATCTTCTAAAATTTTGCTCATAGGTGACGGGAAAAAAAAAATCTTCTTGATTGTAGATTAAAAGAACGTCGTCACGATGAGGATAGAGATAGATAAAGATCAAAAGGTGGCGCCGCCGGCTTCGGGCTTGTCGGCCGAAGTCGTCGGTTTTGTCGGGCAACGAATCTCTCTAGAAAGGCGAGAAGATTTAACGGGCGGAAGGCAAGAAAGCCCTCCGAGGTAGATAAAAGTGCGGCACCAACCCTGGCAACCCTCGGCGACGCTTAGAAGGATAGAATAAGAAGAAAGGGACAGCGAAGGCTAATTATTGGGTGAAGAAAAAGATGGCCAACTTTGATGAGCACAGCGTCTTGATGGTGCTTGAGAATTTATGTGCCAATCTATAGGAGCTCCCATGGCGTACGTTGCCTTGTACTTGGTTGTCTACATTGTCATGAGGTCATGGTGTTTATTGTACCTTACCTGGTTGTCTGAATCATTTCCATTTGCAGCACCTTTTTACTTGGATTTTCATGCAACGCCACAGTACGTAGGGAAAGTTGCATGACTCCCATCATAAACTCATGAGATTTTAAAAATATGGTGGACTATATTTTTGGCTAAGTAATTAATATTATGAACAGCAGGGTGCCATTCATGCACAATGAGGTTGTTAGTTTGGGGAGGATTGTGAATCATTATAATTTTAGTTATAGGAAAATTCTTTGATAGTGTAAATTTTTATCGAACATACATATTTGGCCTATTCAATTCTAAAAATAGTCAAGGAGGCATGTCCGCTAAAATATAAATGGTCAACTATTTTTTTCTTTCTATCAAAAATATTAGAATTGAATTTCTTGAAAAAAGAGTTAAGGATTCAAAATCAATAGTAGAATATCCGCCACTGAGGTGGTAGTTCAGTGGAACTGGGCCTTACTTCCAATCAAGCGGTTCCGAGTTCGAAACGCACGGGCGTCGATTAAATTGTGGAGATCGGATGCTCCCTGTGTGACGTACTCACACGGAGGATAACCGTGCTAGAACTCGGAGGGGTAACGAGCTGAGCCCACAGATGGGGAGGGTATGAGTAAAACTGGCCGGCGTGCCCAACACATGGTCATTTCTGCCCGCATTGAACATTCTCCTGATAGGGTGAGGATCCAGTGGGGGCTACTACGCGGGGGTGGGCTTGTCCATTACTTCCCCTTCCCCTTTTGCCTAAGCAAAAAAAAAAGAAAAATATTCAAAAATTTCGAATAGGCATCTAACATGGAGATCAAATTTAAATCTACTTATATTTTAAAAATATAAATCAATATAATTCAATTTATATACCCTATATGAGGGAATTTATATTTTTATTATAATATGGAAGTGGATTTTGCTCCTCTCGAAATGAGAGGGCATCAACTTCTTTTAGGTCCAAAATCAATAATCTAGCATTTAAATCGAGCATCCACATACTTGATCATAAGCATAACAAAATATAGTTTCAGATAACTTGAGCCACTAATTTTTGCGTCAACTTGATACATAAATTAAAAATCACTGAAGCATGTGTCTTGTTTTTTAAGCATGATCTTCGATTAATGCTCAATTATTTAATTAGATTTAATAGAACTAGATATCCTATCCTCTCGAGAGAAGCAAAGTATATTTCTGTATTATATATTAATTTTATATAAAAAATGATATAAGACTCATAATATATGCTATTTTGATAATTTTCAATCTTTGAACTACTTTATTTGGACATTAACATTTATCTCCAAGTTAAGTCCAACCATTTCTTTGATGTTGAATTATATAGAACTAAATATCAAAGGGCACTGTCATCCAACATTTATCAGATCACCACTAAGTTCGCATGGTGCAATCCAAAATCGATACTGCAGATGGGAAAGTAGTTTGTCTGATGAACCTCCAAATTTGTCTGATAAACTCAATGGTGATCTGGTGGTAGGTAGTTTGAGTAATTTCAGTATTAAGTTTGAGATGATTACAGTAATTTAAATTGCAACAGAGTCGATTATATAATTAATTATATGCAACCAAAAAATTGCCCGGTTTGATGCTCACTTGACGACTAATGCACGAGCTATACTTAAATAACTTTTCGGTTGCAAGTGGCTTTCTGGATGGTAGAATATCCCAGTCATCAAAGCTTTGGTGCGAAGAACTTTGCAGTCCGTCTCCGAAACGTGCTCATAATTTTACTCTTTTTTATGCTAGGGAGTTCAAAATTTTACGCTTGGACCCACTCAACTTGTCATCTCTCTCGTAGACCCACGCAGCTTGTGGCCTCTCTGGTCCTCCACTCAAACGATCAGATACGTGCATCATACAAACCGCACAATATGGTAGGTGACAATTCTTGGAAACCTCTTCCAAAAAAACAAAAAAACTTTTGGAGAAAGTAATCGCTCTACTTTTTATATATATATATATATATATATATCGAGATGCTCCCTCTTTCTCTCTCTCTCTCTCTCTCTACCTTCGATTCGAGATAAGGAAAAAAAAAAAAAGGCTTTCAGAGATAAGAAAAGAGTTAATTTATATGTAAAAAAAATAAAATTTTAACTGACTCATTCGGTCCAGCATGCTTCGTTTAACTCTACCCATCCCGCTCTGCTCCAAGATTTTACCCTTCCCACACTAAGGCCTCCAAGACTCTACCCATCCCAAGTACAAATGATAACTTATTTTATTCATACCCAATTAGTTATCATCCCTATGAATATTCTTGGCAGTTGCTGGATATAGTTGGCCAACCTTCCAAATTGCGGAACACTAATCTTTATCTTGATAACCATATATAACAAGTTTTTCTGAGATTAACTATATATAAGAAATAAAAAAATCCATAATTGCAATTCACTTCATCTAGCCAATTGAAGGAGGATCATAAATTTCAATTCTCATGGAAATATTTTTATATTTCTCTGGTTTTAAGACTGACCATATATTACTGGCTATAGATAGCTGAATCAAACCTAAGCTCAACTATCAATTGACGATAAATAATGTCCAAAAATATGAACAAAAGCAAGAAGAATTAAGAACATAGTACATCATCACCTTAGTATAATCCATGGAAGCCATAGGGAGACAAAGTTATGCCCGAGACAACCTCAATGGGATTGAATCTAGATAGCCATTTCATGGAGTATATATCATCTTCTTGTGGTTAAACAAACGTTTATCTATTGTTTATGTTAAGAGCTCAAGTTCATTTTTTTCATCAAGTCCATTTAAAAAAAAATATTACTCCTTAACAATCTTCAACTTTATAGATTATTTCTCAACAGAGATCTTGTTAGAATATCCTAAGAACAATCCTTGTTAGGAATCTAATAATTTATTAATCAATATATGGCTAAATCCGCAGTATTAGACTGATCTGTGCAACCACCACTGTTTGAAGTTAATTAAAATTTTCTCAGATGCTATCGGGTCGATGGAAAGAAGTAAAACGCCACCTGCTCGCTCTATAAACCCAACCCGCTCTCTCATGGCAGTAGAAATCGCTTGTCGCTCTCTTCCGGAATCCCCGCTCGATCAACACCTCCCCGGGACCACGCCCGCTTCTCCTGGTACCATCTGCGAGCACTCCAACCTCCGCAAGCGCCTGTCCATCCTGCTCTGTCTTTGCTGCCTCCCTGGTGACAACTGCCGCTCGATTACTGGCCAAAGATCGACTTTTGGAGCTGCCTGGCGTCAAAGCTCGGGAAATCCGTGGGCTTTGCCTGTGGAAATGAGCGAAGGTGGTGTTTTCTTGGTGGATTTTTAGTTTTGCAGCGATTTTATTTCTCCTCACCCGGAAAAGTTCGGATCTTCGGATGCCTTTTGTTATATGGGAATGGGTTCTGTGCCAAATTTAGCATCTTGCTTTCCAGTAGCATGCGTTGCAACTCCCCACGTATCTTTTTTTGGGCAGCTTGGACCCTATCTCAAATCCACAGAAATACCTCTCTCCTCACAAGGTCAGATGTGGTTCTGGTGCCTGTTTATGGTGTGAGCGAGTTGATATCAGAGATTGAGATATTGGTTGTTGATTTGGGCCGCTTCGGGGAGCAGAGATATCGAAAAGAGTGTACTGAAGGAGTTGAGATTCCATGGCGTCGGAAATGGTGAGTGAGGAAACGAATAAAGGGAGTATGTGGGTTTTGGATCAAAACCTCGATCAGCCGATGGAGGAAGAGGCTGGTAGGCTTAAAAATATGTACAGAGAAAAGGTCTACTTCAATCTTCCATTTTGAGTCCATCCTATAGTTTATAGTACTTCCTGTTTCTCTTTACAGCAAGATTCTGTCTTATTTTCCAATAATTGGGCAGAAGTAGAATGACCACTTTCTTTCAGATGCATCATATTTTGTTATCTTTTCTCCATTTCTTAATTCCAGTTCTATAGTCCTCTATTGTTAGTGGAATCTCTTCATTTATAAACTCAGATCTTATAATTCAATTTAAAGAACACATGACAGCTAACATCTATCTGAAATCTTATCTGATTTGGATCTCTATCATGGTTATTAGGGTTTTTTTGTTGTTTCTAGTATGAAGTGAAGGAACGCAAATTCATTCTTACTGATTGTCATGTCATTGGTTAATATGTTTCCTTTTTCAGTAATTTGCTAGCCTGTGTTTGAGATGGAACTAAATGCTGTAAATTCACTAAAAACCATGTTCAAGACTGATATATGAATTATTTGGCAAAAACTTAGCAAGGTGCATTTTGATGATTCACATGATTTATGATTATTCAGTTTCTTAGCTTGATACGCTCTGATCTTCTGAGAAATGTGAAATTGTAAGTTCTTCAGAAAATTGCCTTTCTGACTTAGAGAGCTTCTTATTGTTTTCTAATGAGAAGAAAATTTCTAATAAGAAGAAAAACATAATCGTCTTACACTTGTGGAATCTCTAGGGCACAAGCTGATCTAAGAGACTGTTTTAATTTTCTATTTTTTTTTAATTTTTATTTGCTCAAACTCATGCTTGTGATCTAATCATTAAAGCACATCGATATGCTGACATGCTTTGTTCTTCCATGCAGAAATTCTCATTGGTTTTAGTTTTAAGGCTCGCATTTCAGAGCCTCGGTGTGGTATTTGGAGACCTCGGCACATCACCACTATATGTTTTTTGCAATACATTTCCGAAAGGGGTAAAAGATCCAGAAGATGTTATTGGAGCTCTTTCTTTGATCATATACTCCTTAACTCTCATCCCACTCCTTAAATATGTCTTCGTAGTGTTGAGAGCAAATGACAATGGTCAAGGTACACTATCATTCTCCATTTTTAGTTTCTTTTGTTCATTTTTGCTACATCCAAGTAATGCATAGACAGTTAAATGCATGTGGAAAAAAAAATCAATCTTATTGAACTAAGATGTTAGAAAAAATTTCGATGCAAATTTCATTACTACTGTAACCCAAAAGAGTTTGGTGATCACGGAACTGGATCTAAAAAGAACAAAGTAAAAAAGAAATTTCAAAAGATTGTTGACCATATTCAGGATTAATTAATGCCACAAGCGCACATACACATCATAAAAAAGAGAAAAAATCTGTCTAGTAATTGTATGATGAGCAAAAGGATATAAGAATCCTATATTTCAGATGAATTAACAGCAAAAAGGATTCTAATGCTGTGATGGTAAGATATGTCAATTGGTCTGGTGAATTATGTATCACCATGAAGAACATTTTGAGGTAGTTAAATGTAAAGAAGTTTCACAGTTAATAAATTGATTTATTGCACTTAGACCCATAGGCCATCACAAGACACTTAGGGATATAAATCCTGTCCCCATGTCATGAACTTTAGGAGCAAGTATTGGGATGCTGTAGCAATGATCAAATCATTTGTGGGTGATGGCCCAAACTTCACACTCAGAAAAGTCCACAAGCTCTCATAGATAGCACTTTTTACAATAAACACATTTTTAGCCGCATGTTCATATTTACCAAAAAGAGGGCAGGTCTTGGCACAACGGTAAGGTTGCACCGGTATGACCTGGGTGTCGCGGGTTCAAAATATGGAAATAGCCTCTCCAAACCCTCCTTAGACCTTGCAATAGTGGAAGCCTCATACACTAGAATGCCCCTTTTTATGTCATATTTATGAAAGCACTTATAACTAACACTTCAAAAGATCCACACTTCTAATGCCTACCATTTTGTTTTCATGGTTTGTTCTGCTTAAATATATGGAAAAGTTTATACAGATTTAGAAATAGATAGATAAACATGAGGGTCCTTGGAGAGACCTCATGCAGTCTTGATGCTTCTCCCTTTTTCTCCAAATATGATATCTTGTGAGTTCATATCGACACCTCACCAATATGTCCAATCTGTTGTGAAGCTTGGCATCAAAGAAACATCTGATAATGAGGGATCCATTGAAATTGTTTTGGCCCTAGAAGCCTCCCCCCCCTCCCCCTCCCCACCCAAAAGAAAAAAAAAATGCTGATGGTATCAAAATGTCACTGTGCCTGGATACCTTATTTGTTTCTCCAAGACAATGAATATCTCCAAAAAGAATTTCATGATGGTTACAAACTCTGGAATTGAGTCATCATTATGCTTGATTAGAAGAGGGTAGAAGCATAGAACTCCTATCCAAGAACTAGCTTGCAGTAAGCTTTTTTGGCATTCTTGTTTGCATTTCCTTCAAAATCATCTATGTTTAGTTCCTTTCTCCTTCTGCATGACCTTTGTCAATCTAAGAGATTATCATCATCAATCAGCCCTATTAATCTCATTGCTAATTTGTTGGATATTGAGACCCCATCAAGGATAAGGTCCTTAGCCTCTTATGAGAATTGAAATTATACATGGCCTGGGAACTGTTGTTTCAGATTTCTACATTGCATAATAGTTTAAATGCTCACTGTAGATTCTCTCCAAGGCGATCCCTTTAGTGAATATCCTTACTTATATCTATCTACTGTTTGGCAAACTTAGGTTACAAATCCACTTAAATATTCTCTCTGCAGTATGCATTTTTCAGTGTCTATCAATGAGTCTTATGCTTCAACTCCGACATCATAGCTTCCATGCAGAAGCAGTTGGCATTGTGCTGATTATTCGTAATACTTGTCATTATGTGTATACAGTATGATATGCACCTTATTTTACTAGATGATGAAGATTTAGATTGCTTATCAAATATAGGTTTTGACATAATTTGTGGAACCTAGTATATGCAGACTGCCGGTTGATTTGTTGTATAAAAAATATAATGTAAACCTGAATGTTGTACATTGTTGTCACTAATATTATGGGCTATTAAATATGAAACCTTTATTTTCTTTAGCTGCTTTCTTTTCCTTCTTATACATACTGAAAAGATATGAATGTCACTTTGTTATGTGCAGGTGGTACATTTGCTCTATACTCACTACTTCGCCGCCATGCGAAGATAAATACTATTCCCAACCAACATAGAACAGATGAAGAACTAACAACATATAGTCGTCAGACATATGATGAGAATTCCCTAGCAGCGAAAATCAAGAGATGGTTAGAGGCACATTCTTATAAAAAGAATGCTCTTCTTATTCTTGTTCTTGTTGGCACATGTATGGCAATTGGAGATGGGATACTTACTCCAGCTATATCAGGTCAGTTTGTTCTGTGTTTTACTTTTCCTTTGCTTAGTAGCTCAACTGTATTATTTTTCTATGTACATCATCTTTAGTCAACTTGCTCCCAGTAATTCTCTTCATGTGTCAATTTACATAAGCTCCTGATGATGGTAATTTAGGTTAATATTTTTTTCTTTTTTCTTTTTTCTTGAGGAAGACTGGATCTTGTTCACAATATTTTTTTCTGTAACCATATCCAACCGCTTATCAGCTCCCTTAGTTGCAAAGATTTGTTCCTTAATGTTGTTTGTATTTCTCATTACAGCAATATTTTTAGTCAAAGATCTCTTCATGTTCTTTGAGTTTTTTCTCCCAGAAAATAAGTGTTGCACAAACCTGTGCAAACACATGCATTATACATTGTGCTTAGTTCACAGAAAGTCCATATTATTGCAAAAGACTGAATAAATTGTTGTGTTGGCTCTTACTCCTTACAAAGTCAGCATCCTTTTTGGTAGTCAAAACAAATATCTGTTCCATACTGATTCCAGATTTCATGATTATCAAGCTTCTGCTGTTGTTGGTTCCCTAACTTCTCCCGTCATTTATTGCCTCCTGCATCCATGCTGCGGGTCTATGCCATTAAGACTCCAACAACCTTTTGGGTGATTATGCCATCTTGGGTGTAAATCATGGAAGTGCACATGTATTTAGTACCATGCCTTGTGAGAATTGGATGCGTTGGTTTCATCATCATCATCATTATTGCTATTATTATTTTTATTATTTTTGCTAACATGGTGCATTTACTTTAGTGTTTTTCTCTTCACAACTAGCATTGCATCTTCACAAGGTTTGCACAAAAATGTCCACCAATTAAAAGTCATGCATCTCAAGTCTCCAATTCAACATTTTCATTCCTTTGCTGCAGTAACTCTTTATTTTTGCTTTTTCTCTTTTGGATGATCTAGCATGGACCTATTGTTGGTCTATCTTCTTAGATCAAAGGGTTTGTAGGAGACCAGCAAGTTGATCTATTACATCATAAAACACTACAGAATAATCATTTCTGTGAGCTGTCCGTATTGTCATTCTATATCCTTGGTCAATCAATTAGATTCTTGGAATTGGATTATTTTAACCATTGTATCTGGCGTATGGGCGCTTAAGATTTACATTGCTTATTTAAGAGGAAATATTGTTTGACAGATGTTGTGTCAACCATCACATGGTGTGCAAGTGACTGTATAGTGGAAGAGTCCCTTAATGAATGGTTATAATCAACGTATGCTGAACTGACCGGAACTAGTTGGTTCAGCCCATACTGAACCGGTGCCTTGGCACCGGTACAGTACAACATATAAAATCGATTCCGATCCAAACTGGGTCAGAACCGATTGGTTCCGTACTTGAATCGGTGTGTGCCGGCTCGATACTCACTGGTACAAGCCGGTACCAATGCGAACCGGGCCGGTTCGCACTGGCCTAAGCATGGCTTTCTCGCGCGCTCGCGTGGGCACGAGCTGGGAACCGCGCCCACGCAGAGTTCCCCGCACTAGGAAGCATCTGTGCATGGTTCGCACTGGTACACCTCTGTACCGCTTAGTTCTGGTCCCATAGGGGTTAGAACTATTTTCCACCACCGTACCGGACCGGTTAGGGACTAGACCAGTCCGGTACGTGTTGAACCGGCCGGTACGGGCCGGTTCAGCATACCATGCTCGCAAGGTTTTCTATTGAGTTTCGAATGTTATTTTTTGTGGAGGCATTTCCATAATATTAATCAAAAATTTTATTGTTGACTAAAAATATGTTATGGGAAAGAAAGACATTTCACTGAACACGGTTCATTGCATGTGCTTGAAAAGTTGCCATTGGATCTGTATGATTTCATAAAGGGGCTTCTTCAATTGTACAAGCATTTTCTAGGATACTTTCAATTATATAAGGCGATCTTACTATTAATGTTTCTATATATCTTGAATGTGTGTGCTTTGTTAACCTCTGTAAAATTCTAGGTTTAAAATTTAAAATTTTATCTTTTTTGCAGTTCTTTCAGCATCAGGTGGAATAAAGATTGACCATCCCAAGATGAGTAATGGTATAGTTTTTTCATGCATATATCTACTTTGATGCATACTTTTGAATTCATGGAACCCTTGATTCTCTAAATTGCAGAAAATCATTTTTGTTTCTTATACTCTTAAGCATGATGCCAATGTTTTTCATTTATTGATTCTAATGATGAGGATTGTTTGTCCCTTGAAAATTGTCCATCACGAACATATTATAAATGCCTTTCAAAGGGTTATGTCTGGACTGGAAATAAAAGATCTAGTAACATTTCCATGTAAAAAACAATCATCCGGTTTTGTGATATTTTTATGTGTTTGAAAGTTACAAGTTATATTAGACAATTGGGTGTTCACCAGTATTATGACATTTAAAGTCCCTAAAATCATGGAATTAGAAATCTCTACTTTGAGTAGAATTTTCCAACTGCATGTTTTTGGCTCTTCATTTTCTAAAAATTTTCCATTTTTTGAATTTCTCCTTTTAATTATCAAACAACTGCTGGAAAATGTTAATATTTAAAATATAAAATTTTAATCTAGAATGAGGATAAATCTTGTTTTTGAATGATAAATCTTCCTAACTTAACCTAAATAAATAATTGACTTCAATTGTCTTATGCTTTTTGTTTATTGCTGTTGATATTTGAGGGTTTTTGAGGGGTTATCGATATTTTAATTATGTATGGCTAATTGCTCTTTTTCCTCATATCCCAATGCCTCAGATGTGGTATTACTTGTTGCTGTGGTCATATTAGTTGGTTTATTTAGCATGCAGCACTATGGTACAGACAAGGTTGGATGGCTTTTCGCTCCCATAGTCCTCCTCTGGTTTATACTAATTGGTGCTATTGGTGCTCTGAACATATGGAAATATGATAGTTCTGTTCTCAGGGCTTACAATCCAGTTTATATATATCGGTATTTTAGACGAGGGAAGGCTAATAGTTGGACATCTCTTGGAGGAATTCTGCTTAGTATCACAGGCGAGATTCTTCTGAACTGATGCATTTTTCTACAGTGTTTTATATATATTTTTCTTGGTGTACTGAAAGCTAACTTGCATTATCCTGCAACATTGTTTTGCAGGGACAGAAGCATTATTTGCTGATCTGTGTCATTTTCCTGTCCTAGCTGTTCAGGTTTGTACATCCATTTACACAGTTATGATTAATGTCTCAACTTCCTATTTACTTGCTCAGATTATGTGGTTTCTCTATATGCAGATAGCTTTCACTCTCATTGTGTTCCCTTGTCTTCTTCTGGCATACACTGGACAAGCTGCTTACATAGTTAGCAACGGAGGGCATGTGTTAGATGCTTTTTATCGTTCTATTCCAGGTCCCTTCTGACCCTTACGGCATAGAGCCCTTTAAGTCCCGCTTTCAATATGAGTGGATGATTACATCTTTTTTATTCTTTATAGGTATTATATACTGGCCAACTTTTGTTGTTGCAACAGCAGCAGCAGTGGTTGCTAGTCAAGCCACCATATCTGCAACATTTTCAATAATCAAACAAGCTCTTGCACTTGGCTGTTTTCCAAGGGTCAAAGTTGTTCATACATCAAAAAAGTTCCTAGGTCAGATATACATTCCAGATATTAATTGGATCCTTATGGTTCTTTGCATAGCTGTTACGGCTGGATTCAAAAATCGAAGTCAGATTGGAAATGCATATGGTAAGCTGGCCTTAACTTCATGCACATCAACACTAATTGCAAGACATATTTGCTTTATTGTAATATGGTCAGATGTTACCATGAATTAGTATGATGACAATAGTTAAGAAGACTTGTCATGGGACTGATCATCATAGGTTTGATACTTATAGATACTTTTGCATACAAAAGTGCTTCTTTGCTTGTTAATCCCTTCATCAAGTGAAAAATGCACATATATCCCTCGAGAAGTGTACAACTTGCACATATACCTCTCATAAAATCGGCAAGCTGCATTATGCCCCTCCAAAATCTGACAATTGCATATACATTCCTGCAATTTGATGACATACTTGCCATATTATCTTATCATTTTTTCCTTCGCGTTTTTTTTATCCATGATACAGGATTTCTTTTGTCCTTAGAACTGCTATGGAGTTGTTTTTCCTTTTTCTTAATCCTTGCAGATTTCTATTTTTTTTCTTTTTGATCTTTCAACAGAAATTTAGACTGTTCTTCCTGCCATATGTCCTCTGTTTGCTGTTGCACATGATCATACCATCTAAAATTCCCAATTTAATGAAGCCCCTAAACTTCCTCTAATGTTACTTCTACCTTAATATTCACATCTAAGTGTTGCTCATGCAGTAAACTTGCTTCCCTCTTAAGGCCCAACCTTTTGTCCGTGCAGTACTATCAGCTTAGCTTATAATACTTTCACTTGTGAAGAAAGGCCTATGCAGTAATATGACAAGTTGCTGAGCAACTCAACATCATAACCCACTTTAAAACTACCGTTCATGCTTTCATTCATCTTCCTTCCAACAGTAAACATAATGCTGGCATTGGAAAGTTTTTGGAAACAACCCAGTATGTTTTCTGAGAATAGCCTGTGGTCTTTGCATGAAATGCATCCCTTTATGTAGACTAAAGACAGGACTTGACCAATGGATACATGAAGCACACAATGGTGTGAGGCAAAGATGTTTGATGGTGCTGCAATTATCTCAACAAGTTTTGCCCACTCATCAAGGACCCCATTTTGATAGCAATTAGTTGTACAAGTTTTAAAGCCATTGGCGGTGGACCTGCTTGTCTCCTGCCAGCAAGGTATGTGTCATGCAGTGCTGTGCAGGCATGTTACCACACATTGCTGAAACTAAAAGAAAAATATGAAAGGGTTAAAATCTTTTGAATTAAAAATCGAAAGAAAAAAATATGTGCTCTGCTGTCTTGTGATGGGTTACAACCTAGCTTAGCATGGACTGGTGCGTCAAGTACTTGGACGCTTAAATATTTCTTTTGACATTGATATAACTTCTAATTAGTGAGTTTAACACCAATGTTGGAGGGATACGAAGTCTTTAAAAGTAAAAAGCTAAAACTGAAGCATAGGCCACTTACATTTGTAGCCTTGGCACTAAGCAAGAGAATAATATGCTCTTAGCATTTTCATATGTGAGAGCATCTATCAGCTAGAGGCTGGAGTTGGTTGTGGAATGCTTGTCAGGAGAATTACTAGAGGTTATTCTAGTGGAGCCTATTTGAAACTAAAAATTGCAAATCAGATATAGTTAGCATTATCTAGAGGTTGCAAGGGATAGGGGGTATTTTTCAT
>JAOXJJ010000602.1:72854-110588 GCA_025769935.1 Phoenix roebelenii
TATTTGAAACTAAAAATTGCAAATCAGATATAGTTAGCATTATCTAGAGGTTGCAAGGGATAGGGGGTATTTTTCATGTCTATCTAATAGAGAGGCTGGCCATGAACTGTAGTCATGACAATAAAAGCATCACTGGTGTCAATTCTTTGCCACTTGAGCAAAAATCTAGTTATAGTAAGCAACATATTCCTGAGTGAAATCTTTAGCAATTAGATGAACTTTGTGATCTATTAACCTGTCAAAATACTCTCTCCTAATTTTGTAGGCCCTGATGA
Organism: Phoenix roebelenii; assembly: GCA_025769935.1. Taxonomy (NCBI): domain Eukaryota; kingdom Viridiplantae; phylum Streptophyta; class Magnoliopsida; order Arecales; family Arecaceae; genus Phoenix; species Phoenix roebelenii. The sequence continues at coordinate 73,130 of JAOXJJ010000602.1, forward strand.
TGCAGGTGCATGGACGTCATACAACTTGCATGCCATTTTTAGAGTATTAAATGGTCGAATTTAGAAACGTTATTAAGATAAAAGTTTCAGGTCTCTTTCTCTTCTTTCCAACAAGCCTAAGAACATTAACATCCGAGTTATGGTTGGAAAGTTATAGGTATTTTAAGAGGCAAGTGTCTTTTGACCTTTTAAATTTTCTAAGAGAATTTAGTTTTGGCTTTGATGTCTTTTATTGTGTGAGTTACCCATATTAAGGTGACTCTTGACCTTTCATTTTCTTTTGTCTTTTCATGTTACCCATGACTTGCCTATAAATAGTCATGAATTGTAATGAGAAGGCATCCAAATTTTTGAATAAAAGTTATCTTTCTCCTTGCACAAGAAATTGTTCTTGTCTTTTCTCCCACTTCCATTGGATTGCAAATTGATCCAAGCGGTATCAAGTGGTATTAGAGCGAGGTTATCATCTCTTGACGTTTCGAGAGGAATCCTATCGCATTTCTTATGGTGGTGTTGATACAAGCTTCAACCAACCATGGCGAGCCGAGGCAACCAAGATCCTTCTAGCGATGAAGAACCTCGTAGAGAGCGAGATCTTTGCGACATAGAGAATGATGAGTTGCGGCGGCAAGTCCAAAACCTTACCGAAAGGTTGGCTCGTTATGAGCAAAACCCGAGTGAAGAGGAGGGCGGCACCACTGAAGAAGATCGCAACACCTTTCGTGACCAAAGTTCACATCGTGGTAGGAGGAGCAACTCTTTTTCATCTCACCAACATCGTCATTAATTTCGATTTTCAGACATCAGGGTAGACATTACTGAGTTTGAAGGAAAAATGCAACCCGACATCTTTCTAGATTGGCTCAATACTGTTGAGCGGATCTTTGACTACAAAGAGGTTCCTGATGAGCTTAAAGTGAAGATCGTAGCCATCAAGCTTCGAAAGTATGCATCAATCTGGTGGGAGCGCCTCAAGTTGCAAAAAGCAAAGGAGGGCAAATCCAAGATCTGTACTTGGGAGAAAATGAAGAAAGAGCTTCGCAAAAAGTACCTTCCTGAAAATTATCTTCAAGATGCATTTCTCACTATGTATCAATTCACTCAAGGGATGCGAACTGTGGAGTACACTGAAGAGTTCGACAATCTTATGGTTCGTTGTGGTGTAGCGGATCTCGAAGAGCAGACAATAGCTCGTTACCTTAGCGGATTGAGGCGTGACATCTATGATATGGTACACCTCCATTCTTTTATTTTTCTTAATGATGTTATTAAACTTGCAACTAAGGTGGAAAGCCAACTTCAACAATGGCGAGAAAAGGGTTCAACAAATACTCCTGGAGGCCGAAATTTCAAGCGTGAGGGCATTTCTAATCAGGGGAGTGCATCGCAATCTCATTCGTCTTCTACATCCAAGCCAACCACGACGGTGAAAAAAGATGCTTCATCTTCTTCTCGGCCAACATCATCTCGACCTCAATGTTTCAAGTGTTCTGGCTATAAGCACATTGCTTCTAAGTGTTCAAATAAAAGAGTAGTTTCTCTTTTCGAAGAAGGTGATGGTGAAGAAAATGAGTCGGATTCTATATATGATGAAATTGAAGAAGACATCACATATAGTGATCATGGTGAAGCTCTTGCGGTCCGTCGAACCCTGAATTTAATACGAAGCGAAAATGATCACATGTGGCTCCGGCACATCTTTCATACTCGATGTACGGCTCATGGCAAAATTTGCAATGTTATTATCGATGGAGGAAGTTGCGAGAATTGCGTCTCAATGGAGATGGTGGAAAAGTTGAAACTCAAGACAAAACCTCACCACCACCCATATTCTCTTTCTTGGCTCAGGAAAGGAAATGAGGTAAAAATTTTCCAACGTTGCCTTGTTCAATTTTCAATTGGAAAAAATTACCGTGATGAAATACGGTGCGACGTGGTTTATATGGACGCTTGCCATTTACTTTTGGGAAGACCATGGTTATTTGATAGGAGGGTTGTTCATGATGGATACAAAAATACTTATACATTCTTAAAGGATAGTGTCAAAATAACCCTTGGGCCTTCAAAAATGGACAACACACAAACCCATTAAGGAAGAGGAAAGTACCTTTTTGTCCATGGCAGAATTTGAAGTTGAAATTTGAGAAGCCTCCCAAGCATATGCTCTCATAGTGGTGGAATCTAACCCGGAGGGTAATTTATTGCCACCCAAGATTACTTCTTTTTTGCAGGAATTTCGAGACGTGGCTTCCGATGAAATTTCTTCTGGTCTTCCACCAATGAGGAAAATTCAACATTGCATTGATCTTGTGCCAGGTGCAACTTTACCAAACAAGGCGGCATATAGAATGAGTCCCAAGGAGCATGAAGAATTGCAAAGATAAGTGAACTGGTGGTCAAAGGTTTGGTACGTGAAAGCATGAATCCATGTGCGGTTCCTGCCTTACTTGTCTCCAAAAAGGATGGAACATGGTGCATGTGTATTGACAGCCGAGCTGTTAACAAGATCACCATCAAATATCGTTTTTCAATCCCTCGGCTAGATGACATGTTAGATCAACTTGCCAGCACTTGCATCTTCTCCAAGCTTAATCTTCGAAGTGGCTATCATCAAATTTGCATGAGACCGGATGACGAATGGAAGATGACATTCAAGACAAGAGATGGACTATATGAATGGCTTATGATGCCACTTGGGCTCTCTAATGCACCAAGCACATTCATGCATCTCATGAATCAAATCTTCAAGCCTTATATAGGTAAATTTGTCGTTGTTTACTTTAACGATATTTTGGTCTATAGCAGGGATCAAGAGCAACACTTGGAGCATCTTTAACAAATCTTTATGATGTTGCGAAAGGAGAAGCTCTATGTCAACCTTCGCAAATGCGACTTCTTGACCGATAGCCTAATATTTTTGGGTTATATGGTCACCACCAACGACATCAAAGTTGATCCTAAGAAGATTGAAGCTATCTCTAGTTGGCCGGTACCTCGTACCATTCATGAGATCCGAAGCTTTCATGGGTTGGCCATATTTTATCGAAGGTTTATACGGAATTTCAGTTCTATTATGGCCCCATTACAAATTGTTTGAAAGATGGATCCTATCAATGGACTATGGAGGTTCAAGAAAGTTTTGAGAAGCTTAAGGTATTAATGACAACGGCCCCTATCCTTGCCTTGCCGGATTTTGAAAAAGTTTTCGAGGTGGATTGTGATGCTTCTAATATGGGCATTGGCGCGTTGCTTAGTCAAGAAGGACGCCCTATTGCCTTCTTTAGTGCCAAACTTAGAGATGGGCGAAAGACCTATTCAACATATGATAAAGAATTTTATGCTATTGTTGAGGCTCTTCGTCATTGGCGACACTATCTGGTGACTAAGGAATTTGATTTCTACTCCGATCATGAAGCCTTGCGATTTCTCAATACTTGACACAAACTTAGTACAAGGCATGCCAAGTGGATTGAATTTTTGCAATCTTTTACCTTCACCATCCTTCATAAAGCCGAAAATCTCAATCAAGTTGCGGATGCTCTTAGTCGAAAACATGCCTTGTTGTCAACCTTGGAGATTAAGGTAATCGGTTTTGATTTCATCAAAGATTTCTATTTTAATGATGATTATTTTGGTGAGATTTGGGCTCGATGCAGTGATGCTCCTCATGAAGATTATTCAATTCAAGAAGGTTACGTGTTTAAAGGTGACCAATTATGTATTCCTAATTGCTCTCTTCACCAAGCAATCATCAAAGAAGCCCACAATGGAGGACTTGGCGGACACTTGGGCCGAGACAAGACTTTAATCCTTGTCAAAGAAAATTTTTTTTGGCCGAAGATGAGAAAGGATGTAGAAAGACATGTCAACTTATGTCGAACCTGCCATATTGCCAAAAGCCGAGCTCAAAACACCGGCCTTTATACTCCTCTTCTTGTACCTCAAGCTCAATGGGAGGATGTAAGTATTGATTTCGTCCTTGATTTTTCTCGCACTCAACGTGGAAAGGATTCGGTCATGGTAGTTGTTGATCGATTCTCTAAAATGGCACATTTTGTACCTTGCGAGAAGACCTATGATGCATCTAAAATTGCCGATCTTTATTTTCGAGAGATCGTCAAACTTCATGGCATCCCAAAGGCTTTATTTCGGACCGAGATCCAAAATCTGTAGGACACTTTTGGCGGACTCTATGGGTGAAATTGGGCACCAAACTTCAGTTCAGTTCAGTTCTTCTCATCATCCACAAATCGATAGTCAAACGGAAGTGGTGAATTGAAGCCTTGGCAATTTTATTCGAAGTTATTTGGGCAACAACAAGAAGCAATGGGACTTAATTCTTTCTCAAGTGGAGTTTTTGTACAACCGCTCAAGTAGTTCTACTACCGGTGCTAGTCCTTTTGAGATCGTCTATGGGTGCAATCCTAATGGCCCTTTTGATCTAGCTCCTCTTCCTCATGTTCGATTTAGCGGTGATGCAGAAGCAAGGGCTAGCGAAATCGAAAGGATGCATGAGCAAGTTCGATCCAAGATGGAAAAGGGCAATCAAAAGTTTAAGGAGAAAGCTGATAAGTATCGACGTTCGGCATCATTTAAAGAAGGTGATCTTATATGGATTCATATTCGTAAAGAACGATTCCCCCATGGACGATATAGCAAATTACGAGATCGTGCCGATGGACCATTTCGAGTTCTTAAGCGTATTGGAGAAAATGCCTATCAAATTGAACTTCTCGGTGACTATGGAGTTTCTGCTACCTTTAATATTTCTGATCTAATTCCATATTATGATGATGAAGAGGCATTGGACAACTCGAGGACGAGTTGAGCTTCAACCGGGAGAGTATGATGCAGGTGCATGGACATCATACAACTTGCATACCATGTTTAGAGTATTAAATGGCCGAATTTAGAAAAGTTATTAAGATAAAAGTTTCAGGTCTCTTTCTCTTCTTTCCAACAAGCCTAAAAACATTAAAATCCGAATTATGGTTGGAAAGTTATAGGTATTTTAAGAGGCAGGTGTCTTTTGACCTTTTAAATTTCCTAAGAGAATTTAGTTTTGGCTTTGATGTCTTTTATTGTGTGAGTTGCCCATATTAAGGTGACTCTTGACCTTTCATTTTCTTTTGTCTTTTCATGTTACCCATGACTTGCCTATAAATAGTCATGAATTGTAATGAGGAGGCATCCAAGTTTTTGAATGAAAGTTATCTTCCTCCTTGCACAAGAAATTGTTTTTATCTTTTCTCCCACTTCCATTGGATTGCAAATTGATCCAAGCGGTATCACCTGATACCACTAGAACATGAATAAGGTTCTTTTTTTTCTGTTCGTAGAGGTATACATTGCAATTCTATCATGGCTAGCTATCCGTCATGATCTTGGGTTTGGGGGGGGGGGGCGATGACCCGTAAGTGGGGATGATTTTATATTTACTGATTTAGCTCGGGTGAACCGGACAAAACCAGTTCAAACTGCACAGAATCGGTCTAGACTTGTTTTGACCAGTTCCATCTCCACCCGGAACGAGACTTGCATACGAACCCAGTTCCGCACTCATTTGGTTCAGTACTCCCAAACCAGGCAGCTCAGGTTTTTATAGTAGACCTTCCTTACCCTTATTGAGATTCAGTCTTCTTTATGGGCATGAATGTCAATGCGAAATGATAAATTATAAGGAGTGGAAGTCAACTTAGATAAGTACTTCACCTGGGTGTATCACGTCATGCTCAAAATAACGAAAGACAATAGCATAATCGCAGGGGTCAGGAGGGCTTTTTCAAAGAAAACATCAGCGGAAGACACTCTGAGGAACTCTTGATTGTAAAAAACTTAGCAGGCACCTAAAATTTCCATGATATATGTTTGCGAACAGAATATATAATTGATTACTTAATGCTGCCACCTGCATGATATATCCTTGCTGAAATTCGATCATTTATAAGTTGATCTATGTATCTGATTTGCATGCAGTAAAATCTGTGAACAGATAGTGTCAGCAAATTGGTTTTTCGTGATTTTGAAATGACAATCTATTTTGTGCCATAATTATTCTTCAGTTTTCTGCAAGAATCTGGTTTGTAACTGATCATTGCAAAATAGAATCTCTGTGTTTGATACATGCATCTCTCTGTCAAATTTCTTCATGCTTGTTTCATATATATAATAAATTCTATACTTTATGAACAGGAACTGCTGTGGTGATAGTTATGCTGGTGACAACATTTCTTATGGTTCCAATAATGCTGTTGGTATGGCGGAGCCACTGGATCCTTGTTGCCATCTTCACTGGTCTTTCCTTGCTGGTGGAGCTGCCATACTTTTCTGCAGTGCTCTTCAAGATAGACCAAGGTGGTTGGGTTCCGCTGGTCATTGCTGCTGCCTTCCTCCTCCTCATGTATGTGTGGCACTATGGTACTGTGAAGCGGTATGAGTTTGAGATGCACAGTAGGGTCTCAATGGCCTGGATCTTAGGCCTTGGCCCCAGCCTTGGCTTGGTCCGAGTCCCTGGGATAGGCTTTGTGTACACAGAGCTGGCAAGTGGTGTTCCTCACATCTTCTCGCACTTCATCACCAACCTCCCTGCCATCCACTCTGTTGTCATCTTCGTGTGCGTCAAATACCTCCCAGTCTACATGGTGCCCCTAGAAGAACGGTTTCTTGTAAAGAGGATAGGCCCGAAGAATTTCCACATGTTCCGCTGTGTTGCAAGGTATGGATATAAAGATCTCCACAAGAAAGACGATGATTTTGAGAAGATGCTTTTTGATAGCATCTCTCTCTTTGTTCGTCTTGAAAGTATGATGGAAGGTTACTCTGATTCTGATGAGTACAGCTTATGCGGGCCGCAGACTGAGAAATCTGCTGATTTCCTTTTTACTGAGAATGACAATGCCAACACAGTCTCCTCCAACATAGATCTAAGTTACTCGTCATATCATGATTCTATAATACCTTCCCAATCCCCAGTCAGGGGAAACAGTTTGGTAAGGTCATCAGGCCAGACAGTGGGGGAAGAATTGGATTTCTTGAACAGGTGCAAGGATGCTGGTGTGGTCCACATTTTTGGGAACACAATTTTGAGGGCTCGAAGGGGATCGGGACTTATTAAAAAGATTGCTGTTGATTACATTTATGCATTCCTTCAGAAAATCTGCAGGGAAAACAGCGTGATCTTTAATGTTCCCCATGAGAATCTATTGAATGTGGGACAGATATTCTATGTATAGTTTATTTGATCAAAAAAAGGTGGTTAGCTGCACCTGCTGTCATGAACTCTCTTTTCCCAAAACTTTTTTTGAATGTGGTATCTTTACAAGATGAATATAAAGGTAGAAGTGTTTTTTCATAGATACGTAGGACTGTTTTTTGATAGATGCCTTGTTTTTTATTTATTTTTATTGATGAGCTTAACTGTTGTCACCAATCCATGCAGGCACTTGGCTGAGCACCATGTAGTTGTTTTTTCCCCGCTATTCATCGTACAAGGAAGAAAGTGCTCTCCCCAAGTGCCTTGCTGGTTTGGACTAATTGTAAGATATGCTATGTTTGGATATGTATTGGTTAAATTGAGTAAAAAGCATTTGGGTTTTGTGGCTCCTTAGCTCTATCAAACGAAGTTGTTTCATAATGTATAGAAGGGTTGGTTGCATTATGAGCATAGGGATCTTTCCAATTACATATAGCAATATTGCCAAAAAGATTTTAAATTCTTTTATCCTATGATTTGTGGGCAATAGTAAGTTCATTTTCTTTCTTAATCTTCACATGCTTTATTGTATACTTGGTTTTCTCAGCCCCTTTTAGCATTGACCCAGAACCAGGCTGTAACCTGAGGAAGATCACTTTGGGAACCCTGTGTTTTCGTAAGTGCGAGCTGCGAAGGTATATCAAGAGCTTATGTGGGAATTTAGTTTTTGACTACCCATATTGGAACAGGATCACTTTGTAGGAGCATCATGTAGGAACTTGCATTGGTAGATAGGATTGAGTGCAGAAATGCCAAGAGTACTGGTGCTATGTCGTAAGAGGCAAAGCGACAGGACTTTGTGGCTTAATTCTGCTGCACACCCCATGGAATAGAGTCATCTCATAATAGCTCCTTCGAAAAGTGATTTGATTGCTCTCGCAAGATCAGACACCCTTGGGAAGAGAAATTAGATAAATTTCAAATCGTATATTTGTTGATGAAGATCTGAAGGATAGGTATCCATTAAGGCATCCCAATAAAGGTTCTGCTGAAAAGAAGGAAGAGCCTCATCTTGAGACATAAAAAGGAGAGAGGCTTGGAAATAATATCGAGACTACTCGTATCTTCCCAAATTCTCTAGGAAGAAGTCTTCGATGATTCACGCGCACCAAAAAAATTATATTTTTGTAGATTAACTACAAATTATGGAGTTCCTGCCTGTTGAAAGACATGCTTAATTATATAAGTATAGAAGCACTAAATTAGTAATATTTGGTGCGCGCTCCATGTTACCCATCACCAGCTTACCTACAGAAAGACATGCTTATTGTTTGCATGTAAGCACCAAACCAGCAATGAATGCCTTGCATTTCATGTGAACATCTTCATCGCAAATACCATATCTTATCTGTAAAAAAAAAAAGACCTGCTTAATGGGATTTACCATGCAGCACTGAACTTACTATGCAGCACTGAACTAGCAAATTCTTCGCGTGCATTCCATGGTGACACCATTCTTATAGCCTGTAACCTACCATGAAGAAAGAACTATTGTTAAGACCTGACACCAGGGTTCCACCCTCCCAGTGTTGCTCCTTACAAAATTGACCTCACAAGATCATTGACGCCGCAGTTATAGATTAAGAACAGTACAATTTATTCTCTATGCAGTCGCAGAATGGAAGCTGAGATAAAACACCACTTTACAAAGTTGTGCTCCCTTCCATCTCCATGCAAACTACATAAGTTTTTTCTTAGTTCACCAGCTACCCAACTAAAAAGAGGTCCATCACTAGCTTGTCATAACGACCACTAGGACTATCTGACACATTAGGGAACATGCCATTCCATCTAAAAATTAACCTCCCTACATCTGAAGAAACCAGAAACACAAAAGGCTCTCTTAAACTATTTCATAAGTTCAACTACTATCGGGCATCTTGTTGCTGCTGTGGCTGGTGCGATATGTAAACCACTGGAGAAGGCAGCTAGGCAGTCTACAATGCTGTTCTAGCTGCCTGATCAATGGGCTTCCTGATGATCACCCCCTGCGCCTGTTATCTGCTGCTGTTGTGGTACATAATAGTAGGGCATCGTGTTGGCAGGACCACCTATGGCTGGCAAACCAGCTCTCGCTATCCCAAATCCTTCTTCCTTCAATTCATCCCTCGGAACTATATCAACAAGGAAGTCAAATATGTCAGTCCTGGTGATGGCAGCAGCTATATCATTCTTCTGGAGTGTCCTCCTCTTGTTCTCTTCCGTATGCATCCACGATCTCAGCGTCAGCTCCAGTATGAACATCTCACATGCCTTCGCAAAGATCACAGGAGCCTCAGCTGAGACCATCCTGACATCCTCATCCGCTTTCATGATTTTCTTTATCCTGGCGAGAGGCAGGCTGTGGTTCTTGAAGTCATTGGCATGTTCTATCTCTAACATCTGTGTGGCCCAGAAGGTCTGGATCTGCTGATGTTGCTGCTGCTGCTGATGATGATGAAGCTGTTGGATTTGCTGGTAAGCAAGCTGGTGCGGGTTTGTTTGTATGTTGGGTGATATGGCTCCAATCACTGCAGGAGCTCCGGTTACCATTGCAACAGATTGGTATGGAGGAGCAGCATATGCTGTTTGGGCAGCACAGGTTACAGCTCCCATTACAGGCTGAGACAGCTGAGTGGACCGTTCCATGGCCGGAGTGACCCCTAAATGTTTTGATTATGAGTTTTGGTCACATGACTGAAAAATATAGTACGATACTTAAAAATTTAAGATTATGAGCATTTCAAGATTTAGAGTCAAAAGGAACTAGTAGTTCAATGCTTGCCTAAATTAAGTGTGAAAATTTTACAATTTCATAGTCTATAAAAGTTCAGCGGACAACCAAACCATGAGGAGTGCTAATAAATGTATTACATTTTCCCATTAGATCTATGTATTTATTTGAAATTGGTCAGCAATGAGGCTAGGATACATTTGCAACACCAGTAAGAAAAAAAAAAGTACTATGGATTTTAATGATAATACAATTTTGCATCTTTTAGCCAGGGTTATACTATAAACTGGATCATGGCAGCACGTGCATTATTTGTTCCATAAGAGGTATTAAAACCAATATGACTTGCATGTAAAACATACTGTCCTACAGATAATCCTGTCAAAAGCACTTGATTTGAAATCTAATAATAACTTGTGCAACATCAACTGGACGTAAAACATTATTCTTAGCTATAATCAACGACCTTTCTTTAGTACATTAAATATTAAACCATCAAGTGACCAAAGATAAAATACATTACTGCAGTATCCATATTCAGAACCCAAACCACTTAAACATCTTTCAAGCTTACAATGCTGTTATGAACATACTTTCCGAGCCCCCATTATCTAATGATTAAATTCTTCAGGAGTTATCCATATGTTAGAATGATGACAATTGTGAAAACAATAATGAAACTTGTCTTGCTTTGAATCATAATGATCTTCTAAATCTTGTGCACTACCTAACTTCACTAGTTGGCAAGAGTTTTACTCATAAGGTCAAAAGAGTGCATACAGACATGGACTGGTTCCAGTTCCCAGACAAACGCATCAGATGATAGATATTATAAATTAGAGAATACAGGATTCTGCGAGCCACATTCATGTACATGAGTTAAAATATTAGAATTTGAAAAACAGCTACGTTAGCTCGAAACGAGCAATAGCCACTTCTGCCAGATTAGGTGAAATTTATGTAGGACTTGTTTTACCCAACACTCCTGTACACAATGCTTGTAAGAGCTTCTAGTTGCATAATATTTCATTTGTTATAACCACCATAAATAATTTAATAGTGCCAAATAATATACCAAGTAAAACAAGAAAAATATTTGAAGTCTTTTAGATTAAAGTCTTAAAAGGATATTTTCTTTTCCAAAATAAGCTATTCTAATAAGTCATGAAAAGGGAAACTGAAAAAATAACAAGATAACAATTAAAGAAATTTGAGCTTAAAAAACATATTCTGGTGCAGCCTCCTCGAAACTCTGTACTTACAAAAGTCATCAGCTCCTTAAACTTTTATAATCTTCTTGAATCATTCACCTTCAGATTTTAATAATCATATATTGTTTCTAACAACCAGATCCTTTTCCAGTTGACATGGAAATGTTTGATTTCATATTCATTCAAGGATTTGAGCTTTTGAAATATCATGATTATTCTTATCATTCTTGCAAGTATTTTACTAGATTATGCAAGTTCAAGAAAATGCCAAATGATTAAATACATGCTATACCATTCATCTATAAGAGTAGGTTATACCCAAACTGCAACAGCTATACTAAAACTTAAGTTGTGAGATACATTATGAAGTTATAGGAAAAGGCGATGGAACCAAGATTACAATAGAATAACAATGATCTTCAAGAACTAACTTGCATTTGAACCAAGAAATATGATAATCAATGCTATCATTTAAAAAGACAATTGAAAATATTTGGAGAAAAGGAAACAAACTTACATGGCCTTTGTCACCTTGGGAACAGCATATGATAAGAATATCATTTAGGCCCTGTTTGGACTCCAGAAGATCTTATCAGTCTGATAAGATCTTCCTGGTGAGGCTTTAAGTTTAACCAATACAATGGAATTTGGCTGGTTGAAAGACATTGGGAAAGCTGGGCAACAACTAATTCCTATGCTTGAGAAATAAGTTCGAACCATGTTGAAAATCATCCCTAAAAAATAGAATAGCTATATCTGGCTGCCCCATTCTCATTGAGTCACCCGGTTTCCTATGTATTTTTAAGAAAGAAGCCCCCTACTAGGAATATCTTATTGGACCATTAAGGTCTTTTGCCATCCAAACATGCATTTATTGTAAAGTGGTGGGTTCAAAAGCAAGGTCTGCAATCTCGGTACCAGGTACTATATCGGTACCTTATCAGTTCGTTACAGTACAGTTCGGTACATCTTTGGACTGAAATAGCTCTCTAACTATTTTTTCCAATTTTTATCTCGATACGCCTAGGTCCACACCAAAGTACGGGCGGTACGGACTTGTACCGACTAAAAGATATGTTTCGTACCGATTCTCTTCCGGTACGGGGTGGTACGGCAGACCTCGTTCACAAGTCTGGATAACAAATATGGTGAACTTTTTTAGGGCAATCATATTGGAGCATTGATGAGTATCTAGTAATTACACTAAGACAATTGTGTTTCTGATCATGATGAGCATACATCAACTATCATCAGTAAGTATTTACTTTCTTTAAAATTCAACCCATGGTGCATTTGCTGACTGCAAAAAATTCAATATTTATTAAGACAATCTATATTTTGCAAATGATACAATGTTGATTTATTGGAAAAGGGACAAACTTAATTCTAAGTTGGAATTGTGAATGAAATTCCTCAGAGGAACAAGCTTTTTGAAATAGAAGAATCAGAAACAAAATATGCAATATTAGGAAAAATGAAAACAAATCGAGGCCCTGCCAAATTTGATAGCCAAAAGATACCAGATTTCAGTGGTTTATTAGCTCAGTCTAGTGAAAAGGAATATAGAAACAAATGAAGGCATATATAATTAACATTAGAGCAGAGATGATGACACAGAGAAAGGTGCATCTGAGTATCATCTGACCAGTGCAATCTTTAGCTGTTTAAAGGATACTTTATGCTTGGAGTAATACTTATCGTGATTTTTTGATCAGCATTCAACATTTTTTTCTTAAAAAATCATTTTGATTTAGTGCCATTACTAAACAAACATACTCCAAGAAACATAAAAAAAAGAAGGCCGAATGCACGGGGCCCCCACCATTGCAAGGTTTGAGAAGGGTAAAGTATACACAGAAGTAAAGAATGCAACAAACAAATATATGTTCTCAAAATGACTGCTGCTTCAAATCCTAACGAACTTTGTCACTTGACTGCGGGAACTCTATCAAACAGAAGAAGAGTATGACCAGATATGACAAGATACTAGTTTAGGGGAGTGACAAAGCATAAGAAACTAAACCAAGTAAAAAAATTATTGATGATTACAAGCTTTCATTTATGAAGATACAAATCAATAGAGACAGTAAGATACAGAAATTAAAAGGATAAGAAATAGGCTATTAGTCCATTACTAGATGCTAGGATGTAAGATAACTAATGCTTTGAAGAATTTGAAGAAGGAAAATTTGGCCAGTTTTGGGATAAAAATGAAGTCACAAGCTCAAAGGTTGAGAATTATTTTACAGGATCAGTCAAGGAAAAATAATAAAGGACATGACGGTAAATCTAGAAAAAAAAATTCAATAAGGAAATAGAAGTGATAGCATGCTTAGTTTTGCAAGAAAAAAATAAGTTAATGGGATTTGACAGTTGCATGGTATTCCATTGGAACATCTAGACTTCTTTTCTTTAATTTATTAAATGCACACTCATTAATCCCTCTATTTTTTATAAATAAAAAGGAGATCTAGAAGACCCATATCTGTTCAAAAGCTAAGTCAAACTGAGTACTGATTGAATCTTAAACCTTGCCCCGATATCTATTAAAAGGGGGGAAAAGGAGGTATATGATAAAGGAACACATGGTTAAGCATGCTTGCAAACACAAATAAGTAGTAGCATCTGTAATGTCACTTTCATGAGCACATTATGTTTCTACTGTCAAGGATGGAAATGTTCACGAGGATTGAGCCCAAAACCTGTAGACAACCAAAAACCTTCAAATTGCATCAATAGTTAGCCACATCCATTGTAAGCCTTAGCAGCAACATAAACTCATAAATCAAAGAGAGACATAAAAGAAAGGGAAAATAGAATAACCAGAGCAACATGTAAATTCATATTCTACAGAATGTTATCTGAGTAAAAAGAATTCTTAGACATGTCAAAATTCATCCTACCGCATAGCAAGATGAATTTGTAATTCCCATGCCCCCTCGAAAAAAGTGATATCCTAAAAAAGTCCCCGTGAAATTTATTTTATCCCACCAAAACATAATACACGTTATACAACAAAAAGTATTTGCATGTTATTTATGTTCATGCTGTATATTTTAGTATAGTAAAATAAAACATCTTTTGTGAAGTAACTTAAATTCTAATTTTGAGTCAATTTGGTTTAAATTATCCCAGGTTTGTCCTAAATGACAGCAAATAAAAGTTAATTTTCTTTTGAAAACTTATTTATTCAACTAACATTGACGATGATCATTTGGTGCTAATCAAACTACAAAAACATCAAGACTTCATGACATTGTGACATGTCACTTGGGCATGCTATGTGACATACAGATGAATTATTAACATACTTGCTCGTCTTATGATACATCCAGCATACAACTCTTAATGTTGTTGAAAGTTGTTCATCCCTATTAACTTTGGTTGCAAGTCTGAAGCCTAATAAACAACGTTGATCCAGTCATTATCAGCTTAAGCTTTTGGGGTCAAATTCTTAGTTAACATGACATCGTAGCATATTTTGCTGCACTTGAGTGGAACCACCCTTTTTCTTTGCCCCCCCCCCCCAACAAAAAAAAAAAGAAAGATGGGCGGGGTGGGTGGTGCTAATATATATTTTTTGATCCATTCCCTATCATCTCAAACTTTTCGGTTCAAATGATAAGTTAACCGTAAAGCACTCTCAACCCCTAAAAATGCCTTACAGTAATAAATAGTTTATATTCTGCATTTATCACTGGCACTTTTTGGGGCCATGGTGTTCAAAAGCATATGTTAGTTTTGTTTATTGCATGTCATTACAGACTGAGTAATTACATATAGGTACCTTTTTATTCATGACCCTTGTTTATGTTGCATTAAAAGCCCTAATATGCAAAAAAAACGTTTTACAGGATAAAAGGAATTTGGGCCTCATGAGTCTTCATCTAATATTTGGAAAAATAAGGCTGCACTAATGACACCAATGTTATTGCTTGCCCATACAGCAATCCAAATTTCTGCCTCAGAGCATGCAGTTCTGACAAAAGCATTCACACATACTGCAAAGATTTTTGATAAAATAGACAATCAAGGATACCTACAGAAAACCAAGCAGCTCAATAGACATGTCCAAATTTCACTTTCCTCAATTAGCTCATTAAGAAACTCCGAGAGATACAAAACATCATTTAGATAAAACATCATTTAGATGGGTTCATCTCTCCTTGGTCTCATCATTGACATTACAATTTACATCAGTCCATGCATCTTAGCAATTCTACACCTTCTACGCTCATTAACCTTTCATTCATAACCATTTTTTCTTTCAAATTAATGGAAAAAAAAATCCTGCAAGAATAAGAGGGAATATAACTAATCTGGTTGGGATTGGGATAGCTGTGAAATGGCAATTGCCAAAGGAGATACTTATGAGTTTGGGAAATACTCTAGCAAAACCCAATCTATTAATTTTTGTTCCCAAAAGTAAACTGGCTCCACTATGCGATGCACCAATTCCTTATCATATGCCTCCTATCTAAATCTATCACCTTCCTGATGTTTCTTGATCATCTGTTTTCAACAAAATCCCCACCTAAAATATTTCCCCTTTCTCTATTTACAGATTGGATTCACACCTTTCTTCTTCTTTCCAATATCTAACACATCTCTCTCTCTCTCGCATCCCCCCCATCTCTACTCACCTAACATCCCTCATGTTTTGTCAGCCTAACAGTTACCTTCTCTTCTTATCCAATTTCTCCTTAAAATTCTCTTAAATATTTCTCCTTGATGTCCCTTATTAAATTACCTTTAACAATGGCATGTTAGTTAATGGTTCAAGAAAACCCTCACCATACTATACCGAATCGGACGGTACAGTGCATATCATAACGTACAAGTTCGATACCGATACGCAGTATGGGGGGGCATACCGACAGTCAGTATATTGAACCGGCTCCTGTACCGGGCATACCGATACAGTAATAGGGTAGCATCAGTATGGCGCTTGGTACCAAGATGGCTCACCTTGCGTGACATCCATCCAGCCGACTCTCTTTGTAATTCTTGTCCGGTATTTACTTGGTTTTCATTTCATTCTTATTATTTTCACTTTCACTTGACTCAATTTGTGATATTTTATTTTTATCTATTTTGTTGTATTTTTTAGTTTATCTACTTCTGTCTAATACTTTGGAGTGTCAATTTTTATTTTACTTTCTAGTTTGTATTTTATTTTCTATTTTTATAATTTATTTTCCCTTTCTTGAATTTGTTTTTTTAATTCAATTGATTTTTTCCTTTTAGTTATACATCTCGTTAATGTGATTCTTCATATTCCCCCTTCAAACATGGGCACATGCTCACTTGCAACTTTAACTTTATTTTGAAAAGAAAAAGGCATGTTGCAGGGACCACAATTTTGACATCAAAGAGTTTTACTCCTTCAGCAAATGTAACTAATGTTTTAGACCTATAAGCGCGTGTTGGTCTCCTTGGCCTACACATACTCTAGGCTAGTCACGTATCGCACTTGCTGATTCAACCAGCTCCTTCACCTGTGGGTTTTTTTTTTTGGATGTTAGCTTCATCTCTTCCCCATCACCTTTCCTTTTTTATCATCTAACACCTCAATGCTAATGCCATCAACACAACACCCTCAGCTGACTTTTGATTCCAAGATCTTTAGAACCTTTTGATGTTTTGCCAACAACACACACCACTGCCATGAGCCCTATATCCTAATCTCAATCTTTCTCTACCTTATTTATTACTAGAGAGATAATATGCATTGACAATTGTTGCTCCATTGGCAGCCACAATAGTGGGAACATGGAGCTGCTAAGAGCTAGAATCAATGGCATCCTTCTATTTCCCTTTCTTTCTCCCTTTTTCTTACTAGAAATGGGGCCTTTGCTCGCTTAACTTCATCTTGTCATGGATGGCTGGTTTGACATCAACAGGAGCACAATCAGTGATCCAATAAAAAACCTCATATTTCCCCTTAGCACTTGGTCTCTTAGAAAGTTAGAATAGTCACTGTTACGACCTCCAAAGCCATCACCCTCCACTACTGTTCTTCCCCTCCAACTCCTCCAAGGAGTTCATGACCATTGCAATCCTCAAACAAGTGCCAATCATCAAAGCATGTGAAGGCCGGGAACTGGCTGACCTCCAGAGCATAAGGTCAAGAAGTGCTTGCTCTCTTATTCTTCTATAAATTATCATGATTACGTTCAAAATCAAACAGGAGCTGAATAGACTCAATGTTCCAGTGAAATCATCCCAAAAGATGATACAAACTGGTCTTTCAATCCAGTAGGCCATTACTGAGGTTGGTTCTCTTTTTTTTCTTTTTTTTAATACTCAAAGGACAACAAAAATGAGGACCATGGAACCATTAGCCAATTGAAGCATCTACAAGTGAATCAAAAGTTTAATATGCTTGAAGAGCTGACCTAAACCCATCCAAATAAAATGATGTTTTGATGGCTTAAATTTAGCTTTTGAAAAATACATAATTAGGCTTCATTAATTACAAGGTGTGGTCCTCTGGTAATTTAATATGTTATATATCATTGCACTTTTTGTAAGCAATAATGTATTTATATATCACACAAAAATGAATTTATAATACAGTTAACAAAATCTTATCGCAGAAGATTGAGGCATTAAATTTTAAGCTCCTTTGTCAGATAAAAAGCACTTTCCATCTATGTCAGATCATAAATTAATTCTCATATGCATTGTGGACTTGATGTCAAGTTCAAATTTTACAACATATGACCCAGTTTCTTTTAAAAGGTGATAAGATGGAGTAATGTGAAGGCCTCAAAAGTTTATGAAGGCAGTTCAAGCAGAACCAAATTCTCAAAAGCCTATACCTCCTACCCAGTTATTGATGCTTCCAGCACATACATTCCAGATTCTTCTAAACCTGGAAATCCCCTCTTTAAAATTCTAATATAATAACATCAGTGCCAAAGTACTCTGTGTTACTTTTTTTAAGACATGGATGACCGCATGCTAACCACAAGGAAAATTTCAATCAGCAAATTGGATGGACTTCTAAAAGGCATGTTCAAGAAGTGAAAAGCATAATGCATGCAATATTAAGGTTTCTTTATCTTCATAATGTAGATTACACAGTTTCCATCCAAATCGATTCCACTTTTAAGCACCAGATATCTCAGCAAAAATTGTTAACACCGAACAGCTTAACTCAAAAAGCAAAGGAATCAAATCAACTCAAAATTTCAATAAGATAAAACAATAGCATACAACCAATTTCCTCAAAACTTTAGGTTCCACAACAGCCAATTCCCCAGCAATCGGAATTATGAAATCTCAATTCCCATGGAAAAAGCACAACCAAAACCTGATCAGAACGTAATCATAGACAAACAAACAACTACATGCACGTAATGAGGTAGAAATAAAACCATTATGAGCTTATCCATAATTGAAATGGTTGAAAACAGATGAGGTTTTGACCTAGTCAAGCCCTGAGCGTCCACACGTTTTTTGGCTCTACAAATTCAAAACGTGGTGCCGTGGTTAGTTACAATAGGAGTCCAAAACAGAAGCGTCTTTTGGTTTTTGAAAGACTCCTGAAAGGTTGCTATCTCCTCTCCTCTAAGACTCTATAAAAAGCGAGCCTCTACACAAGTTTAAAGGGTGAGTCATTGAATCAACAGTGATTCATATATAGAGAGTTAAAGAGAGATACAGTGAGTGGGAAAGTCTTTACCACTAAGGGATCATCTCTAGAGGGATCGTCATTGGGGTAACCATTCTCGGCCCGGGAACTTGAAGGGTGGAATCAACAGGAAGACTCTAGCAGCCTTCTAAAAGGAGACGTGCAAAGAAGATCTTGGTCGTGATCGTGGGCTGTAAGATAAGCAAGAGATCCAGGTAATTTCAATATTTTGCTGCATAAGGTAAACGCTGTGATCTTTTGTTTGCTATTTAACATTGGTATTAGAGCCACAATCTACTTGTTTTTGCCCTCATGGATGTGATTTCATGATTTTCTATGCCATCATTTGCATGTTGGATGAGTTCGCAATGAAAAATTTGCATAACTTATATAATCGGAATTCTCATTTGAGGTTCCATTATGGCATGTTTTTGGTGAAAATCTTTACATGTTTATGTTCCTTATGATGTCAGTAACATGATAG
The DNA here is from genome assembly GCA_025769935.1 of Phoenix roebelenii. NCBI lineage: Eukaryota > Viridiplantae > Streptophyta > Magnoliopsida > Arecales > Arecaceae > Phoenix > Phoenix roebelenii. Next base: position 92,429 of record JAOXJJ010000602.1, read on the forward strand.
TAAAATATCTTGAAGTTTCGTGCCCCATAAAGGGAGAAATTTGAAACACTAATTTTTGACTGCTCATACGAGGTCGAATGTTTCAGACTATTTTTAACATGATAAACATCATTTATTGAAACAATTGATTTGATGGTTTGATAGAGGATTTCAAGAGCTTTAAAACGACATATCATATGCGTAATTTCAACTTGAATTGAGTAAGTTATGGCTGATAGAATATGTGGTCGAGATAAGGCAAAACCAAAAAAAAAACATGGGGCTGGAGGTTGAAGATGATGAACAGTGCCATACAGCGCCCACGCTCGTCTAAGGCGCGTGCCCAAGTGGGAGAGCGGATGTCATAAGTTGTGGCGACTATTGAAAACTTGTGCCTGCAGATAAAAACAAAAATTCCTATTGCTGGGACTCGAACTAGAGTCTCTCGGGTGAGAGTCGAGTATCCAAACCAACTAGACTACAACAGATTACATAATAATATTTTTTGGAGGGTTAAAATGTAGGTTGACAACTTGTGCTCATCAACCCCCAAAATAATATTTAAAAAATTAAAAAAAATCATATAATTTTGGCAGTGCACCAGAAAATATTATTGACCTCCAGAGATCAATATCATGGCATGAATCTTCTAGTTTGACTTAGTTAGCTATTTCCATGATTGAAATAACATGTTTATCGTATATGTTTTGAGTTGAATTACACAATTGAATACATTATTGTACTTATTGGCTTAATATGTTGTGACATCAAAATATGATCGTTTTTTGGATGCAATCAATGTGCAATTTTGATGTATACAAGAACATTTTTTTTTTTACATTATGGACTAAATTGGTTGATTCCTCCTTAAGTGTGATAAGAAACTCAATTAGATGTAGTGTTCTAACTTACATAGTGAGAGATGATTACTAGCTTTGCAAAATTTTCGATCTCATTACATTAGAAAGAATATCATAGTCTGATTTGGAGTTAAAATGTTAAATGTGTGCTAATATCAACCTCGTGCATTGAATGTAGTTAAAATGGCCACTAAGAACGTTGTTGCTGACCTTACTAAAGGAGAGAAACTAGATGAAACCAATTATGATATGTGGCACAGGAAGATCCAATATCTCCTTAAGGAGCAGGAAGTCTTAGAGACTTTGACTCATAGCATGAGCCAACCTGAAGATGGAAATACTGCTTAGCATTGCCGTGATATGGATGCCTACCATGCTTGGGCTAAGAAGGATCGGTGCACACGCTTTACTATGCTTAGCAGCATGCACAACGATTTGATTGGGCAGTTTGAAAACTTCTCAACAACCCAAGATATGTGGAACCAACTGAAGATTGCCTATAGAGGGGCATCAGCAACTAGGTTGTGTGCTCTTACTCTGAAGTTTGAGTAGTATGTAATGGACTCAAGGCACTCGATGGCTGAGCATTGGAGGACTATATCCGCTTTGATCCACGACCTAAAGGCTGCCGGCAATAATCTCACTGATGAACAACAGGTTACAACAGTGATACGAACTTTGCCTGAGTCCACTTGGGGGCAAATGAAGCTTGTTCTCACACATAACGAGAACATTAAGACTTTTGCTGATATATCTTGCCACCTTGAGCTAGAGGTAGAGCGTTTTGAGGCACACCGTGCAACTCTGCTTGTTGCTCAAGAAGGGCAGCGCAAGGCATTTGGGCCTAAGCGCAAAAGCAGTGGGAGACTCTCTAAAAAGACAAAAGGTCTTGGGCCCAAAGATGGAAGGACTGCAAAGCGCCACCAAGGCAAGCATGCTGGCAAGAAAGATAAGTCCAAGATGAAGTGCTATAACTATGGAAAAATGGGTCATTTCACTAGTGAGTGCACTGAGACGAAGAAGGTATTCACTAAACACAACTCTCTCATTACATTTGTATGTTCACATGTGCTTGTTGCTCCCCGATCCCTGATTGAATTGTAGACTCAGGAGCAACCAAACATGTAGCTCGAGATCGAGTTGGGTTCATAGATTATAGACGGATACCAGCGGGTACACAGTATGTTATATTGGATAACGGAAGTCGAGAAGTTGGGGTTGGCACCTACCAGCTCAAGATGCGTCTAGGGCGCTTGTTGCTTCTCCATGATGTGCTCTATGCACCTGGTGTTCAATGTAATCTGTTTTCAGTTATTGCTGTGCTAGAACTTGGTTTTAGTTTTCATTTTGATAGCACTCAGTTGGATTTTTATTTGGATAAGACTTTGTATGGACATGGCTATCTTTCAAAAGGTTTATTTAGATTGGATTTGGATAATTCATCTTTTTCTCTCATAGTTGTTAATGATGATGTTGTTTCTGAATCTTTGAAATGGCATGCTAGACCAGGATACATAGGAAAAGATAAAATGGTTAGACTAGCTAAAGAAGGCCTATTGGGGACTCTCGCTAATGTAAGCCTACCTGTGTGTGAACCATGTCTAGCTAGAAAAACCTGCAGGAAGCCTTTTGGAAAGGCACGTAGGGCATCTCGTCCTTTAGAGCTGGTTCATTCAGACATTTGTGGACCTATGAATGTAAAGACGCGCCATGGCGCTTTTTATTTCCTTACATTTATAGACGACTACTCACGCTTCAGTTATGTCTATCTGATCTCCCATCGCTTTGAGGCTTTGAAATGCTTCAAGCGCTTCGTAACTGAGGTTGAGAATCAGAAAGATATGAATTTGAAAATTCTTTGAATAGATTGAGGTCGTGAATATTTGTTAAATCAGTTTCACAGATTTTGTGAGGAGAAAGGGATACGCAAGCAATTAACAATCCCTGGAACTCCACAACAACATGAAGTTGCAAAAAAAAGGAATCGCATGTTACTGGATATAGCTAGGTTGATGATGGCACAACCTAACCTCCCAATATCCTTATGGGGAGATGCTCTCTTAATTGCAGCCTACATCCTTAACTGTGTGCCTTCCAAGTCAGTTCCAAGTACCCCATATGAGTTATGGAATGGCACAAAACCTAGTTTGGAACATTTGCGGCCTTGGGGTTCTACAAGATATGTTCATAACACCTCTCACAAGTATGGAAAACTTGGTCCTAAAGCTAATAAGCAAATCTTTATAAGATATTCAAAAAGCTCAAAAGGATATGTAATGTATGGTGAACATCCTGACGATGGAATGACTAAGATAGAATCACGTGATGTCACATTCATTGAGAATGATTTTTCCAATATTGGTGAAGTAAATAAAAGTCTTGAACTTTGTGAGTTGCAAGAACTTGAAGGAGTTGCACCATCTTCTCGTGAGGATAGAGAAACGCAATCTCATCCTGAAATTGCCAAAGATAATAGGAGTGACTCACCGGTTAGTGGGAGTGTACCACAAGAGAGTGTCCCATAAAGAGCGTGGAAGTATTCCCCATCGTTGTTTTGAGATTGAAGGGGAGTTTTTCATATATACTCCGTCTGACTTTGATGAGCCCGCTTCTTATGAAGCATTGACTTCGCCCATTTCGAATGAATGGTTGGCTGCTATGAAAGATGAGATGAGTTCTATAGAAAGGAACTAAGGGAATTGGTTGATCTTCTGCCTGGGCGCAAGACCATAGGGAACAAGTGGATCCTAAAGGTCAAGCGAAAGGCAAATAGATCGATTGACAAGCGTAAGGCACGTCTCATGGCGAAAGGCTAAACCCCAGGGGAAGGTATAGATTATGATGAAACATTCTTCCCAGTGGTGAGATTTGCTTCAAATTCGCCTTATTCTAGCTATTGTTGCACATCTAGATTTGAAACTCTTTCAAATAGATGTGAAGACTGCATTTCTCAATGGAGAACTAGACGAAGAGATCTATATGGATCAACCTATTGGATTTGAGGTTCAGGGGCAAGAGCGCAAAGTATGCTGCTTTAAACGTTCCATTTATGGCCTTAAACAATCGTCTGGACAATGGTACTTCAAATTTCATCAGGCCATTGTTTTGATTGACTTTGAAATGTTGGAAGAAGACCATTGTGTGTATGTCAAACATGCAGAAAAGAACTTCTTGATTTTGTCTCTGTATGTGGATGACATCTTGTCAGCTGGAAATGACATGGAGATGATTGTCACCACAAAAGTGTTGTTGTCCTCTACTTTTGAGATGAAGAACATGGGTGAAGCAAATTATGTGCTTGGAGTAAAGATCCTAAGAGATCGATCTAGAAGGCTCCTTGGTTTGTCCCAAGAGACTTACATCAAGAAAGTCATAGAGCAATTTCGTATGCATAACTCCAAACCTATAGATACTCCAATTGAGAAGGGTTATGCTTTAAGTCTTGAACATTGCCCTAAGAATGATGAGGAGAAGAATAAAATGGCAAAAATTCCTTATGCGAGTATAATTGGGAGGCTGATATACGCTATTATGTGTACACGACAAGACATTTGCTTTGCAGTAGGCATGGTCAATTATTACCAGAATAACCCAGGACCTGCTCATTAGCAAGCAGTTAAAAGGATCTTCCGATACCTTCATGGGACTTCGGATCTCGTGCTTTGCTATCAGGGAGGAGACTTGAGATTAAGAGGCTATAGTAATGCTGATTGGGCCAGTGATAAAGATGAGTGAAAGTCCACCACCGGTTATGCATTTCTACTCAATGGAGGGGTTATCTCTTAGTGTAGTAAGAAATAATCTTGCATCGCCTTGTCCACAATGGAGCCTGAGTATGTTGCCTGTTCAGCAGCTGTACAAGAAGCTGTTTGGTTGAGGAGATTCTTTCAGCGCTTAGAGATTACAACCATTGCAGATGATGCTGTTAAGATATATAGTGATAGCATGGCAGCTCTGGCATATGCCAAGGTTTCCAAGTATAATGGCAGAACCAAACACATAGATATGCATTTTCACTACATCCGTGATGTTGTCGCACGAGGGGAGGTAGTCCTACAACACATCTCAACTAGCAAGATGATAGTTGACCCCCTTACTAAGGCTACAGCTAGAGGTGTTTTCAAACTCATGTAAGGAGTTTGGGACTTTATAGGATTTGACGTATAGTAGTGATACCTTGTTGGACATTGTAATCATTAGTATCTTTTGCATAAATGAAATTGTGCTTCTATTTGTGATTTGATTGATATTATAGCACACACGAATTTGATGATGTGTCACCAGGCTAAGATCAGTCCACTCACATGGATGATCACCTTAGCGCTTGAATAGCGAGTAGCCGAGTAGGATGAGACAATATAATTACTTAGGCGCTTGAAAGCGAGCAAGTAATTATCTTGATGCTCAAGGAGCATGCAAGATGAATCAAGAGAATGTCACCTTAGTTGAGCTAAGATGAGACTATTGATAGTTACACATGAAGTACTCACACAACTTCATGAAGCCTGAATAAAGTCGAATATGAGATCTTAGACAGGTGCTTGAAGAGCGGTTGTGCTAAGAAACTCAAGTTAGGGCGCCTTTATGGTGGCTAGACTAAGATTCGTACAGCATATGAGCGTGACAAGCCCAATTGAGTAGGATCTTTGTTGTAGCATACACTTCATACTATATGTGCTATGGACGACCAATTGAGGGAGTGACGAGATAGATCCCTTCTCTGTCACTATGTGAGCCCTAATAGACCAATAAAGGGTCTATTATGTGCCCTTTCTAACTTGGAACTATGTTATGAAGTGGATACTCGATGTCGCTACTTTAGCATATTTTTTTCTAGGGCTACGAGTAAATACAGTCTCACGGAGCATGTCTATGAAAGCAGCCAAGTAAAAATGGATTGACATGAGTGTCTGAGGAAGACTGTTTGGATTCACACTGTTATGGCTTATAGCCCGGGCGATTATATCATTTTGTTTTGGTATAATCCTAAGCATAGGTGATATAGGTTGAGTATTGTTTTTGAGCTATAAACTCATGAGGAATTAAAGATGCTCGACATGATGTGATTAAATAGTTGGGGCATAAACGAGATATTTTGAGTGATGTGCTAATGTTAGTAAAATGATAACTTAATATGGCAGTCCTACCATATCCTTTTTCGTCAGGTCGCACGCTTCATTTTCTGCATGAAAGGATGATCAAATTAGAGATCCAGTGAAGACAGTTTACATAGATGACACCCAATGTGGACGAGTGGGAGATGTTGAAAATAGATGAGGTTTTGACCTAGTCAAAACCTGAGCGTCCACATGTTTTTTGACTCTACAAATTCAAAACATGGTATCATGATTAGTTACAATAGAAGGAGTCCAAAACAGAAGCATCATTTGGTTTTTGAAAGACTCCTGAAAGATTGCTATCTCCTCTCTTCTAAGGCTCTATAAAAAGAGAGCCTCTACACAAGTTTAAAGGGTGAGTCATTGAATCAACAGTGATTCATATATAGAGAGTTAGAGAGAGATACAGTGAGTGAGAAAATCTCTAAAGGGATCGTCATTGGGGTAACCATTCTCGGCCCCAGGAACTTGAAGGGTGGAATCGGCAAGAAGACTCTAGTAGCCTCCTAAAAGCAGACGTGCACAGGAGATCTTGGTCGTGATCATGTGGTGATCGTGGGCTGTAAGATAAGCAAGAGATCCAGATAATTTCAATGTTACGCTGCATAAGGTAAACGTTGTGATCTTTTGTTTACTATTTAACAGAAATAAAATAGAGAATAATATAAAAAATAAGTTAGTCAGGTTAAATGCAACCAAAAACAGTTGGCAATCCCACTCCATCCATGAACCTTGATCGAGTCACCTCTAAGATTAAAAACTCGACACTAGATCTCAACTAATTCCTCACAAATCAAAGAGAAAACACCAAAATCCTTTACCATTAATCCTACAAAAAGTTCTTATTAAAGTCTGGACATTTTTTTTCAAGTAATGCCCAAGCCAATCAATGCCGAGCAGAGGAAGATCCAAACAAAAGAAAACTTCCTCTGATAGCGACAAATTCTTGATAACAAAAATAATAATAGTAATAATAACAGTAAAATTAGTTGAAATAATAATAAGCTTAGATAGAACCCCACATTACAACTTTACAGGGCAGAAACTAAACAGATGCCAATTCAAACATGAACTTTCATTCAAATAAAACTTCTTCAATGTGATCCATGAATATTAATATTCTTACTGTACAAGTTTACAAACTACAATTTTGAAGTACGATAAAAATGAGGACATAGTAACAAGAAATGAATGTTTAAGCACAACTGAGTGAGAGGAGGTGACAAGAGGTGGCTTTTCTAGGGTGAAAGGAGAGGGATTAGTTTAGGGAAGTGTTCATTTGACGAATTTGGGGAAGGGCTTTTCATATGACTTGAATTTTCAGGTCATGCCAGTTCATGCTCAGATGGTGTCGGGTATATTTTGGCTTGGCTCAAATTAGACCTAGGTAACATGCAGATGTAGTCAAGTCAGAATTCACAATACACAGGCTTTTAGTCCCAACATGAGCCACGGTTATTAAAAAATAGTTTGAGCCAGGTCTAACCAGGTTGGTTGATGGTTTGACCCAACCCATTTCAGCCCTAGATCCAACTTGCTTATCTATTCTGCTCTGTCCAAGAACTAAATTGTATGATTGCTCAAAACCCCACATCAAATTTCCTACTACTAGCTGAAGACACTTGTGAATCACCACTATACATTGCAAAAAGGAGTCCTAATATATCCAACTATGGCATTCAAATCGACCAATTTAATCACAATTAAACAGCCAAAGATCCAAATCTCTACTATCAGCAAGGTGGTAAATTTTCAGGCTACTTGTACGAATTTTCTCAGGGAGAAAAAAAATGGAGCCGTGAAGGTTTGATGCAAATGAAAAAACCTATGACAAAGCAGCACAAAATAGGGCATATCAAAATTATCGGGCTCAACTGAATTGATCAAATCTATAAAATGAACTCAAAGAGAAGTGATGAAACTTCAATATCATTCTATATAAAAGCTGTTGGTAGAAGTATAAATGAAAATACCTATGATAAAGCAGCACAAGATAGGGTGGCTCAAAATTCTCTGCCACAACTGAGTTGATCAATCTACAAAATGAACAAAAAGAGAAGTGATTAGACTTTGTTGACAATTTGTTACAAAAGCTGACAGTGGTACAAATATAATCCCTGATCACATTCTCCAATATCCTAAAACCGCCTTCAAAAACCAAATTGTGAACTTGTAATCCCTCATCAAAAATCCAAGTTTTCATAGAAATGTCGACAAAAGAATCATATTCCAATGCCAGCACATTTGAATAGATGAGTACAAGCTATCAAGCTTCTAATATAATCAACAAAAATCCCAGGAAATAAAGGCAAGACCTAAAATACCACGCTTCCAGATGAAAGAACAGAACCACCACATCAGATTCCTCATACGGTCCATTCAAACCCTAGAAATCAACAGATACATTGTGGAACCATGCGAAATCCGCCACAAAAACACCAACAACCAAAAACAAAATCAGACAGGACGGACATCAAAGTATACCAATAGATTTTGCTGCACATATTTTTAAATTCTGATAACGGATTTTGAAAATAAAAAACAGAACTACATTTTAATGCGTCTCTTTTTATCTCCATCAGAAAGCACCAACTGAAAACGATACCAAAGGTACCTGAGAAATTTTGAAGTACAAAATTCGAATTAACAGACAAAAACAGAGAACTAGAGAGAGAGAAGCATATGAATCGATTTTGAAAACGAAAATCTTAAAAAGAACTACAATGCCAAGCTTTTTTTTTTCTTTTCTTGATCAGAAAACGAAACGAAAAAACGCATCCAACAAATGACACCGAAAGCACGTAAGAAATAAGAAGCAGAAACTTCGAACTAGTAGAGAAATAAAGCTAAAAAATTGGGGGTTTTTTTTTACTATTTTTACCTGCGAGAAGACGAACGGCTCCAATGGCTCCCTTGGAAACTCTGAGCAGGGAGCGAAGAGAGAAATCAAGAAACAGGGAGAGAGGGGAGAGGGAAAAAGAAGCGGGGAATAGGGTGCGGGGGCCACGTGTATGGTGGGGCCAATGACGTTCTTTGTACGTGGAAACATCTGGTTGGCCGGATGCTGTCTGGGATTGAGACGTTGTGCTGGAGGGAAATTTGGTGAATTTTGGACGGTCTAGGGGTGTCTGCCTTTATTGGTGGCTGTTCAGTTGATGACAGCTGGGGAAGTAGCCGGAAAACGGCCGTTCTGTTGCAATAACAGTGGCAATGGTGCGTGGATAACTAATTTAGGGTTGTTAACAAGCCGAGCCGAGCCAGGCTCGTTTCACAGAAGCTCGGGCTCGGGCTCGGTAACGAGCTCTGTGTTAAGCTCGAGCTCGAGCTTGCTTGGCAAAACAAAGGCTCGAGCTTGAGCTCGTAAAGCTTGTTTCAATTACGAGCTCCAAAACGAGCCCCAGCTCGGATTCGGGCTCGATAACATGCTATTTTTCTCTATATGGTCAGATTTTTATGAATTATGGTGCTGAAATAAAATTTTTCAGTGAGAGAAATTAAAGCTCGTTTGGGCTCGTGAGCTACTCGGGCTCGGGCTTGGGTGTAAACGAGCCTCATATTGGGCTCGGGCTCGGGCTCGTTTGACTAACGAGCCGAACCCGAGCCGGGCTTTTACCGAGCCGAGCCCGAGCAGCTCGGCTCATTAACAGCCCTAATAACTATCAAGGTTTTAGGGTAACATTAGTTCACACAAAAGATTCCATGGGTCTCTATGCATTATTATTATTATTATTATTATTATTATTATTATCAAAAGGCCACTTACACGACCCTAGAATAGAACCCTAGAATTGACAAACCAACTGGCATCGGACACAAAAATATCCTTTTTTTATATAAATTAGATAAATTGAACAAAACAAGTATAAGTAGATCCATAGGAATCAAAAAAAAGAAAAGAAAAAAACTAACAACAGAACAAGAAGTTTATTCAATGTTTAGGATAACGATGTCGTCTCTCTAGCACTGCTCCACTATGCATGATCAGCCACAAATGATGCCAACCAGTCAATTGCCCTCTCTATCTCTAGGTATTACCAGCTTCTTAGCAGCACCCCTCGTCTATAAATCCACTCATGCCATAAGGAGAATTTTGTGTGCATGAAATAGGTACCCATAGGTATTGCTTGTATGTGTTCTGTTTGTTTAACACTCTTTTGTATGCCTGTGGGCCACTCAATTAGATGGCAAACATGTCAGGAGGATAAAGTTGGAACAAAGTCTGTAGGTGGTCTTTGCTTTATAGCTGTATGGATAACCATTAGTATGGGAAAAATGTTTTGGGGTGCCCATGATGCACACCAAAATATTTTTTATGGGTCTCCACTGTCATTGGGTTATTAGCTACTCAGCACCCCTCCCAAACAAAACACACCCTTGCTATGAGGAAGTCCTTGTGTGGAGGGTAAAGGGGCCCCATAGCACATTCATTAGTGATTCGTTTGTTTAACACCCTCTTTTATCCCTGGTGGGCCACACAATGAGGTGGCAACGGAACCATTTCGATGAATCCGGAATAACGTCTCTAAGAGGTTTCGTCTTGACACTAGCTTAGCATGGATTAGGAGACTAAAGACTTCCTAGGGTCTGCTATTCTTCTTTACATTTTGTAGTTCTTTATCTACAGGCCTCTTGTCCAAAGAAGCAAGAGAAGGGAAAACTACAATAGGCTGGACAAACTACAATAATATAAGCTCACATCATTCCACAACTAAACAAACATTAATTACCAACAGGTTATAAATTTGTTTAACTATTTACGCAATAAAAAAATTATTTTCAAATTAATATATAGATGTATTTGTTTGCAGCTAGCAGCAATTTGTAGTAATAAAATTAATTATAACAACAATAATTGTGTATGTAATAGCCCAGCCCTTGGGTTAATGGATTGGCCTGAGACCATAGTCTGTAGAGTGAGATCACGCCCTGTTGTGAGGCACAAAGATGAATAGGCTTGGCTGAGATTTTGACAATGCTCTCAGTTCTCTCTGAGATGTGGGGCTATGCCTGTATATATAATGGAGTTGGTTGCAACAGATTCAGAAGATTACAATTCAAAAAAATACAGATTCAAGAAATCAAGGAATTGTTGTGGAGATATGATTTGGTTGTTGTAGATCCTAAGGAACCGAGCTTAAATGATCTTTACAGATCTTTTTGTTATTACTCCCCTGCAAGCTGAACGGTGATGGGGTAACTTTCAGCTTGTCTCGCAGAAACTGAAAACGTGAGGAAGGTAGAGGCTTGGTAAGTACATTGGCAATTTGATCTTTGCTTGATAAGAACCGGATGTCTGGTAGCTTCTGTTGAACCTTCTCACGGACAAAATGATAATCTATTTCCATATGTTTCATTCGTGCGTGGAATATAGGATTAGCAGAGACGTAAGTTGCACCAACGTTATCACACCACAACATTGGAGGACAGGAGAAGAAGATGCCCAGTTCACGTATGAGAGACATAATCCACAAGGGTTTTGTAGTGGCATTGGCAATTGCTTCTTAGATGACCAAGAGATAAGGTTGGAACCAAAATAAACACAATAAGCTCTAGTGGATTTATGGTCATCTGCACACCTTGCCCAATCGGCATCTGAAAATACTGATAAATAAGAAGAAGAGTCCCGATTGAGAAAGTGACCAAAGTCTATGGTGCTCTTGAGATAGTGAATAATTCGCTTGACGGCTGCCCAATGATTCATGGATGGGTGATGCATGTACTGACATACTCTGATGATAGAGAAGGAAATATCAGGTGGAGTTAAAGACAAATATTGCAAAGCCCCAACAATACTCCTATACAATGTTGGATCTAAGAATGATGGACTGCCAAATTGAGAGAGTTTGGAAGACAAGGACATTGGCGATGAAATTGGCTTTGCTTCAGCCATTTTCGTCCTCTATAAGAGGTTGAAGATATATCTCTGTTGAGACAGAAACATTCCCGATGGAGATCTAATGGCTTGCACTCCCAGAAAGTAGTTGAGATCACCCAAATCCTTAAGTGCAAACTCCCGATTAAATGAATGAATAAAGCCTCAATGGAGGCCAAATAAGAGCCTGTAATAATAATATCGTCGACATAGACTAACACAAAGATCTGAACACCGCGATGATTGTAAATAAAGAGAGAAGTATCAGCCTTGGAGTTAGTAAGGCCATAGGTAAGAAGATGATTATGAAGTTGAGCATACCACACCCGTGGGGCTTACTTCAAGCCGTAAAGAGCCTTATGCAGGTGACAAAGCCCATGGAGAAAGGCATTATTGATGTCTATTTGTCGAATTGACCAATTTTTACTAATGGCATGGAACAATACAAGCCGAATGGTGCAGGGCTTAATGATAAGACTAAAAGTCTCGGAAAAATCAATATTTGGAACATGGTGATAGCCCTTAGTAACTAGACGTGCCTTCCAGCAATTAATAGTACCATCAAAGTTAAATTTGCTATGAAGTACCCATTTATTTCCCACAATATTCATGTTAGAACGACAAGAAACCATAGACCATGTGCCATTTTTTATAAGAGCTGTAAACTCATGATCCATGGTTGTACGCCATTCACTGTATTTTGCAGCTTCGGTGTAGCAAGATGGTTCATCAGGAACACCAGATTTTGCTGCAAGAAGAGCTTTGGGAATAGGATACTTGACTGTGCCCTCTGTAAACGTCTTTAGTTTGAGAACAGCATTCTGAGATCTTGTGGTCATCGGATGAACTCTGGACACTGAAGTTGGTAGTGCGTCAGGATTAGAGGAGGGCAATGGTTGAACACTATGTAGGTGGGACTCTGGAAGTGTTTCAGAGGAAGATGAGTTTTCGGGAGGCAATGGAGGAAACGAAATATTAGGAGCAGAAGATACATTGGTTGGCGAAGGATGGGTTGGGCCGGACTCACTTTGTGAGTTTAAAAAAGTAGAAGAGTCCGGATGACATGGAGAGGAGAATTCAACATATGTTGAAAATCAGGAGTTGAGGATAAAGTCAAATTTAAGGGTAGAGGAATTTGGGAGGGAGCTGGCAGATGGCAAGAGAGAGAAAAATACAGGAAGCTTGGAGAAAGGAAAGAATTTTTCATCAAAAAAAACATGCCGTGAGATGAAAAAAAATTGAAGTGAAAGTCCAAGCATTTGAATCCTCTATGGAAAGGACTGTAGCCAAGAAACACGCATAAGCGAGATCATTAATCCATCTTATGCTTGTTGAAAGGCCTTAGATAAGGCCAACTGGCATATCCGAACGTGCGAAGGATTGTGTAATCTGGTGAACGAAGAAATAATTGTTCGAAAGAAGTTTTCATGTCAATAGAAGAAATAGGAAGACAATTAATTAAATAGGATGCCATTAGGAAAGCATCAGCCCAGTAAGTTTGAGGAATAAACGAGTGAGAGAGAAGAGACAGGCCAGTCTCAACGACTTGGCGATGGCGTCTCTCAACGGTACCATTTTGAGCTAATGTATAAGGACAGGTAGTCCGGTATTGGATATCAGTATCCTTGAAAAATTTGTGATGAGGCTGAAATTTACCTCCACTATCAGTTTGTACAGATTTGATTTTGCAATTAAGTTGACGTTCAACATGAATTTGAAAGGCGCGAAAGATAGAGGGAACATCAGATTTATTTGCAATAGAAAAAACCCATAAGAACTTACTGAAATGATCAACAAATGTGACATGGTCGAGGCTGGACCCCAGACATCAGCAAATAATAACTCTAGAGGATTAGTAGACTTAGAAGATGATGCAACAAAGGGAAGCCGGCGGCTTTTTCCTTGTTGACATGCTGAGCAGACCAATGGCAATTTATTGGATGATACTGGTAGATGAAACGGAGAGACCAACCGTTTCACGGTGGGATAAGAGACATGCCCGAGCCGAGAATGCCAGACTTCAAGAGGAACACGAACAGAGGACAGGGGTGTGAAAGGAGCCATATGGAGAGATGGGAGAAGTGAGTGGATATGGACCTCCTCTAGTCTTGTCGTGGTGCAGCGTTCTCCGTGTGAGCTCGTCCTTCGAACAAAAATGATCACAATGAAATTCAATAAAGACGTTATTCTCACAAGTAAACTGAGAAACAAAGACCAAATTCTTGAAAATATCAGGTGCATGAAGAATGTTATTATGTTTAAAATCAGTAGCTGGAGCTCTTAAAGAAGAGGAGCCAATATGAGTAATTGGCAGGCTTTTACTGTCCCCCACATGAATCTGATCGGAGCCAAGATACTGATTTACCTAGAGTGTCAACTTTTGCAGATCATTAGTAACATAGTTTGCGCAGCCTGAATCTGTTTACCGAGCTGCGTTCGGCTGAGCATATGACGAAGCAACAAATGCTGCAGCTGCAGGTGGAGGAGTGCCTTGATAGGTCTGAGCATAGCGGTGGTAGCATACTGGTGATGCATGACCCGTATGCCCACAAAGCTGACAGATGGGGCGTGGAGAGCTATTATTGAAAGGACCACAACCCCGACCACGGCCACGGCTGCAGTTGAAATGTTGTTAAGGAAATCGTTGCTGTGAAATGCCACGGGAGTTCTTATTGCGTGCACTCTCATGGCGAGTAGCAACATTGGCAAAACCTACTGAGATCTCAATAGTGGAATTCTGCTGCTCTACTTGTAGCTCATGGTTGAGAAGATGCCCATAGATTTTGTCAAGGGACATAGGATCTACCCGGGTGGAGATGGAAGTGACTAAAGCATCATAGGAGGACTCAAGACCAGAAAGCAGATAAGAGATAATCTCAAGTTCCTACATCGGCTGGCCAATGGCAGCAAGAACATCAGATAAAGACTTCACTTTCTGAAAGTAATCTGACATAGAAGAGCCTCCCTTCTTGATAGTTGATAGTTGTATTCTGATTTGCAGCAGACGAGCATGGAAGGAGGAGAACATCCTCTCTAAAGCCGACCATACCTCAAATGAAGTAGCAAGACCAGCCACCTTGGCAAGAACTTCTTCTGAAAGAGAGGACATGAGAGAGCTAAGAACAACCTGATCTTGATCAACCCAGAGTTCAAAGGTTGGGTTAGGTACATGGGTAGCAGGCTCTGAAGAGGAGCTGTCGATGGTGAGGAATAGAGGAGGACAAGGGAAGCTACCATCAACATAACGAAAAACTTTCTGCCCTCCGAAGCATGGAATAATTTGAGCTTTCCAAAGGAGATAATTGTCCTTTGTAAGCTGAACTGTCACCACATGATGCAAGCTCACCGTGGTAGATGATAAGGATGTGGAGTTTGGTTGTGTGTTTGGGGTGGCGGTTGACATGGCAGAGTTCGAGGAAGCAATGGCCATAGGATCTGACTTTTGTCAAAGGCTCTGATACCATAAAGATGAATAGGCTCGGCTGGAATTTTGGCAATGCTCTTAGTTTTCTCTGAGAGGTGGGGCTATGCTTGTATATATAAAGGAGTTGGTTACAACAGCTTCCTTGCAACCCAATGGAGGATAAAGTGTTGTTACATGAGACTCTGATGGAAAACTCATTTAAGGCTTGTGGTGTCAAAACATCACCGAGGCTGATTCATTTTCATAGAGTTGAGAGCAATAGAAAGAGGTTGAAGCTAGCTCTTACTGAAGGCTTCAAGTGAGTTTAGCTTGAGGTGGATAGCATGAGAGTAATTAGATGCTTTACAAGACAAACTAAGATTCATTGGCAAATGGCCAAGGTTGGGCATAGCATTGCAAGAAGCATTAGAGTGTTGGATGAGTGAAAAATTTTCACATCTTGAAAGAAGGGAATAGTGCTGCTGATTTCATGGCCCGTGCAACGAAACATCTGGATGAGATGATAGTTGAACCCTTTAATTTTCCTTCTTGAATCCATCCAAGAGAAAGATCAAAGTTTCTTTTTTTTTCTTCTTCTTTTTTTTTGAAGTGCAGAGAAAGATCAAAGTTGTGCTCATATTAGATCTAGATAGATTCAGCAGCACCATCGGGTATTTTTCTAGGCCAATTAATGGAAGAGTATGAACTGTGTTTCAGTAGTCCCATTGATGGATTGGTATGGTAGTTGAATATGTCATTCTCGATATAGTGAAATAAATAGAAAAGGGGCTGCCTAACACCAAGTTGCACATTAAAAAAATGTTCACTAAAATATTATCTAATGCCTTATCTTTTATTTACAGTTTCATATTTTTTTAGGTTTTGATTATGAAGATGACGAATGGTTATAGATAATATGTTGTTATTTCAACTAATTATGAATTGGAATGTGTAAATTTTAACCAAATAAGATGTTAAATTATTCTTTATAATTACAGATCAAACATTGCTCATAATTATTTGATGTGCGCTCATGATCAAACATCGGTCTCTCTCTCTCTCTCTCATACATGCACAAAGAGAGAAATGTGTGAGTGCATTTTCAATTATTCATGCATTTAATTATTGTAAACATTGCTATTTGTCAAGTTACTTGAATACTAAATATATTTGCTTAAAAAGATATCATATATATATATATATATATATATATAATTAAGGTGTGGCAAATAAAGTGTCCTGATGAAATATTGCATGGTAATCCACATTAAATTATGTGAAATTTGGACAATGGAAAATCATGACTTCACATATCCCTTGCCCAAGACATTGTAATCCTTGAGTGATATGTCAGGGAAACCCAAACCCAGCCTGACCGAAAATTAAATCTATAATTTTGTCTAAAGTTTGAAGTAACAGTTGTTGGAATGTTTTAATGGTTACACTCCTTGTACATAATAACAGGCATTACAAGAAAGATCTTGATGGCTAGAAGTTGTTGGAGCTTTGGGAACAATTCTTCTATGTGCATGAATGTCATCATCGATGGCTTAATCCCATTTGATATGAGACATTGCTCGACAAAATGCAAAATAAGCCATGTCATGCCTTCGATATAGCTTTTAGGCCCATAATAGCAGAAATCTTCTACCTCGGTACCATGCTCACCATCTGTAATTGAGGGTTATCTTCGGCGTGAAAGAATAATTGATCTTCTTTTGTGACATCGTCCGTTGGATCACGCCCCACACAGCTCTCAAAGCACTCCAAACTCTCTTATCCATCAGCCTGCATGGATCTCGAAGTGATGTTTGCAGGATCCATTGGTGAATCATTGTTTCGCATGAAAGAAACAGCCTCTATCCTATAACTGATCGCTTCATTGCTCTAGTTTTTGTAAAAAATTCAGTCATTGCTCCCAGACCTGCTCATAAACAGGTAACCAAGCTTTGACCAAGCAATGTTCATTGTGCTTCAAACATGTGACATTTTTTTCTGGATTTATGAGGGTTGTGTTCCTTGCTTTCAACAGGATGCTTATTGGCTTAGTCTGACCCGATGTCAGAGACATTTTACAAAAGAAAAAATCTTAAAATTATATAATGATGAACACATCTTGTAATCTTCCTGAAATCTCAAGCCCACATTCCTTGCTAAAAATGTTTCTAAATGCTAGAGGAGAAACAGGGAAAATAATGATATCATAGCATTGATCCGTCCCAAAACAGATTCCATCATTCATCTTCCAAAATGCCAATAGTAAATTAAATTGACGAAAAGGAGAGAAAATGAAGTTGGAAGAAGTTTGCAACCCTCCACCTAATACAACTCGCATATAAACACATCCTGATTTCTCCACTACATCTCTTGAAAGACAATAAAAACCTAAGCTAACCAAGTGAAGAAAAAAAAAAGAGAAAGAAAGAAGATATTCCCTGACCTAATGGTTGGTTGTTAGACCCCGAGAGATGCCTGAAGAGTTGGCGACGAACCTCGACGAGAATGTGTAGTAAAAGTAAGCTGAGTCGTCGTCGAGAGCCGTCCCGGAGCCACGATCGAAGTTGCGAGAGTAGCTCAAGGGGTCATATTGGCAGTGGAATGCGGTAGGCCTGGAGGCCATGCACAGCAGCCTGCTCTGCTTCCTCAGCATCCTCATGAGCCTGCCGATGCCGCAGCTCCGGCAATGGCGGTCGGCGGCGGTCGCGGTGGTCGTGGGGGTTGCTTCGCCACCTCTGCTGCTGCCGGAGGTGGTGGTGGTGGTGGAGCCTTGCTTCTGGCACCAGAAGAGGCTCATGTGTGCCATCTCTCCCTACCTGAGAGATGGGAGAGGAATCCTGCTCTCTTTTATAGCGTTACAACTTAGATTCGACTGCCGTGAACTATGGGAAACGGGTATGTGAAACGATGGTCGTGCCACTTGCAAGCCATG
>JAOXJJ010000602.1:110688-129248 GCA_025769935.1 Phoenix roebelenii
TTACAACTTAGATTCGACTGCCGTGAACTATGGGAAACGGGTATGTGAAACGATGGTCGTGCCACTTGCAAGCCATGTGCATTTTTGAAGCAAGGCCCAAAAAGAAACGGATCCTAGTTAAAAAAAATAAAAAAAATAAAAAAAAAAGCAATTATTAGGGCCGGCTCAATTCTTAGGCGACTGAGACGATCGCTTAAGATCCCGGCCCCCAAATACATTTATTAAAGTAAGTTACTATGTGAGCGTCCAAATGCATTAAGAACCTCAATGTATTTGGAGACCTCAAATGCTACTTATTTTTATAGCTATGACTTAATGCATTTATGTTGAAACGTATTTCTTATATAAATAAATCATTATTTTTTTTCTTATTTATGCATTGAGACCTCCAAATACATTTATGTTAGGTCTTTGAGTTTGCCTTAGGCCCTAGATGCATTGAGCCGCTTTTGATCTCTATCTCGGACTCAAACGAAAATATCACCCTAAGTTTAAATAGTCGAACAGCATTGGCATTTAGAGAGAGAGAGAGAGAGTTCTTATTACATAGGGAATGAGGTAATGGATTATAAGTAACGGTCTAAATCTACATGATCGGCATAGGGAGTTCAGGTAAACTTTTCTGACACACCGCTAAATTATAAACTGAACAATATGCACTAAAATATGCACTGATAATCCAAGAAGAAATTCGTTCCAAATCTTTCTGGATTATCCAAACAGATCTTAAATGAGACATTAATACTAGTATACAAGTTTGCACATCAAGTAAATTATGTAGTTAGCTTAGAATCTCTCCACCGCAATCTAAGGTCCAAGCTGCTAATAGGTGTCGTAGGTTTGGAAACACTGACTTGTTAGCTGGTTGAGTTTTCAATGTTTATAGCCAGTAAGCCATGATATGAATCATTGACTCAATTTAAAACCTGATCTGATCTGATCTGATCTGATCTAACCCGATTCTTATATTGCAGGTTGTCTCGAGTCTATACAAATGTATCAGACATGTATCCTGACACATGATTCCAATATTGATGGCCATGTGGTCAAAAGATGAGCCTCTTGTATTGTACGAAGAGGTTGTTGGGATGGACTCGCCATGTGCCAAAAAAATGGCCTTGGAGACCAACTACCTAGAACTCATGCACGCCGGTGACTCCTGGTCAAATACGTTGAAGCTTTCTCTGATGAGAAAGAAACCGACAGCCACCGAGCGAATTCATCTATTTTTGAATCAATGTTTTCAAGTTTCTCGCATGTTTGAGTGCCCCCTCCAAACCCCACCACCCCTCCTTGCCTCCATCTTGGTGTTGAGACTGTTATATATTTATTTTATAGAAGTATTATAAAAAATAATTTGCTAGAAAAAAAATCAGAATATTGAAAAGAGTATGTTTGGATCGAGGCGTATAATATACACTATCCTAAAAATGTGTTTTGCCTCCTACGTACAGGTTTGCGGTGATCCGTTCCCAAGGTACAATAGTTTGGCTCAGTTCGATCCTCCTCTAACGAGCACGAACGTTGGGGAAGTTCGCCCCGACCAACTTCTTCTGTTTCGTCTTAGAAAGTAGAGAAGTAGTCATTTGGATTAAGCTATCCAAAATACTAGACCGAAAGCCAATTTATAAATTTTAAACTCTGTTCGATAACCGAAACGATCAGCTTTTCCGAAGGTACAATGTTTCAAAAACATCGCATCCCTACGGAAACTAAAACCAACGTTTTTTTCTGAAAGAAGCGTCCGAAAAAATAAAATAAAAATTTTAAAATTTTTAAACATCTAAAATTTTGGAAATAAAGATAGTATATTTATTTTTTAAAATTATTTTTTTTTTTCAAAGTTAAAACTCCAACACTTACAAGGTGGAGCATGTGATGTCCCTTCCCAATACCGACATCCTTTTCTTTGTGGTCAAAGGAGGGGCCTCCTTCCTCCTCTCCCACTTGCCATGTGAAGGGGATTAGCTTTACGTAACATAGTTTAAAATATTAGATTAACTACTGTCATTATACTGTATATAGACAGCCAAACATGCGGTGACACAAATCTAAAAGGCCACCTAAACTTGACTCCAAACGAAATTTGCAACCTTGATGATTGTTTAATCGGTTGTGCATTCATGATGATATTTTTTTTAGTTGCTATAGTTTGACATTGGTCAACAAGCATAAGACTTTTAACCAGGCCTTTAGATACTTAAATCGCATTCTCCTAAGTTCATCTCTAACTCTTGAGCAATAATTTCTTGGATGCTGCCATGTTGCCAGTGATCAACTGGATGGTGAGGGAGGCAGCTACAAACCCCTATGCTTGTGATATTAATATATAGGTGACTTGATGCATCTCCATGTGCAAGTTATCATATAGAACAAAGGTTCCCGTAAGTAAACTTCAATAATTATTATTGTCTAGACAAAAGTCCCAGACAAGATTGTTATGTTTCATTATTAGTACACTGATGAGTCAGTACCACATCTCTCAAGATTATTATTATCTATCTATATAGTTGGCTCTTTTTCTTTTAAATAGATTGTAGAATGTAAGCCTTGGATTCTCCATGGCTAATGGTAGTCCACCACATGCATGTCACGTTCTTATAATATAAAAATAAGCGAGCTCTGTTGATATCAAGAAGCATAGCTCAAATGTTCAGGCTATGAATTAGATGACAAAATTGAATGAAATATGTATCACCTTTTCAGAAAAACCAAAGTTCTAAAGCCTACCCCTAATCCAGGCGTTGAGGAAAGGGGTGCCAATTACCAGCTACAAGAACATTAATGTTTCTAAGATGCTCCGAAAGCAATCCAACTAAGAGATGCCACAAGCCATACTTCTAAGAGCTATTTCTATTCCACATGTTTCGGTCTCTGCCTTAATCAAGTCGATCAATTGTGTTGTCGCGTACATGTTTGTTCAAGCTATATATCTTAGCACATTAGGTCAAGCATGCAGGATCAAAACCTGATTCTATAAGCTCGTCAGATTCAATTATTTATTTCGATCGTGACTACATTCTAGTTAAATAGTATGATCATCAACCAATCATGGAACAATTTGATGTTTCTATGGGCATCGGCGGTCTTAATTTAGCCTAAGTCAAGCTTGACTAGATATAAGTTGAGTCCAAAGATTCGTTCCATAACCATCCCATACTTTATTAGCTCATTTGTGACAGTAATTACCATATATAATTTTTAAAAAAACATAATGGCGTTTGACATTGATCCTGATCCAACTGGAAAAATAAAATGTACATTAACCTTTACTAAATCCAGACTTTAACTTGAATTCTTTTGTTGGCGGAAATTACTTATGGAGCTTTAATTGGCTCTGACTCAGCTTAAATTTCTTGTTTAACTTGCCCTAGTTCCCACCAGGGTCAAGAATCCGCCACCAAAAACTATCTCCTCGTCGCAGGAATTGGAAATAAATAGTTTGGAACTTTTGATCCTCCTTAGTTCAAAAGGAAAATGCTTTGGGGCCCAAGGTAGCACACCCAAAAATATTTTTCAAACTCCGCAAGTTTTTTAGGACCATTTGTTGGCTTGGCAACTCAGCATTTATTTATCAACAATTCCATGGCACCCCATAGCATTGTCCGATTCAAAAATCTCTTCGTGTTGGTCCATGGTTTTTATTCAGAAACCAATCATCTGATGTGCATCCCACTTGAATGGATGCTGCATGATGATTGGACCATACAAAAGGGAACAAGTGCTAACTCTACTCTCGATTATATTACTTCACACTGTAGAGCAAAGAAGTTTATTTCAAGTAATAAAAATACCTTTATTTATTTTTAAGTAGCGAATTTATTTTTAAAATAACTAGACCACTGTTGAAATGTAAGTGCAGTAAAGGATATTTCATTGTTGGTAAAGAAGGAGACTTTATTTCACTTAACCCACCATTAACCAAACATCTAGGAGTGAAGTCACTGTAGAGTTAATTCTGAAATAAATTTTGAAGCTATGTGGTAACTTCCAAAACAGTGGTATTTAGTCAGCATCGTTCCTGTGGTTTTGAGACAACAAAAGGGCAAATGCAGTGTCAGGCAATGAATGGAGAGGTGCATTAGATCTATCGTATGATAACTCTACTCACTACAGTTTCAATTAAATAATTCATAAAGAATGTGAGAGGGCCTTGAGATAGATGTCCCTAACTATTTAATTCAAAACCTAGATTTACTCCAAACTTGACAGTTCCGATCCAAAGCCGCTGATATTGTTTTATCTCAAGAGTCTGAGAAGTGAGAACTTTGGAATGCTTCCTACAGAAAGTGGTTCCATGTTTGTACAGCATTCTTTTTCAACAAAAAAAAAAAGTAATAAATTCTTTACGTAGTCTTAGTTCTCACTATTTATCAACCACTGTTTTTATAAGCAGTAATATCCTGGTGAGTGTAGAGATCGCCATACCTTTTTTTCTTGGAGGCAAAAGAATTTTCTATCACTTTAACAAAGAAAATTTCTTTAATTGATGATAAAGGTTAATAAATTATAAGAAGCATATTGTGCAAGCCTGTACAATTGGTTTTATTTCAACTATATTTTACAACAGAAAAAACAGACAACTTCATTGGTTTTGAGGCAGCGAGAGAGAGAGAGCTGTACTAACTAGTAATAAACATTCTTTGAGACATCGGGCACTGGCACCCAAGAAAACCGTATCCCTCTCTCCAAGGGAAAGAGTGAGAGGAGCCCTCAATTTTTGATCCTGCAACCTCAAGTCAGCCAATTTGTGAATTTCCACAGTACAATTCTGACAATAAAAGAAAAAAAGGATCAAAATTCTAATCAGGTAAATATTTTTGACTTGGATTTATTGGAGAAGTTAATACATAATTTGGATAGGGTTCCAATGGGCCTGGGAAATAAAAATGATATACACGGTCCTCTATAATACAGCATATGGACGACCCTGATCAAATGATCCACACCTTTGCTATCCCTTACTAGTAGTAAGTTGCTGATTTCCAAGATTAGACCATTCAAAGGTTTTTTTCAATTTAATCATTTATGAAACAAGTCCTTAGACATCATATGACCTTAAAGGTGCTTTAAGTTTGTAAGGTAACGTCGATCATTGTAATGATATTTTCCCCTTGCAACAGGCATAACTGAATCTGAAAAAAAAAAAGTGGTCATCATGTATATTCTAGTTCGAATTGGATTTGGATCAGCCACCTTGATCAAGAATTCTGGCATTGATCTCAAACACATCACACAATGTGGCCAGGGGGAGGGAATCGATGACTCATGGGGATTCGAGCATGTTAATAATGCATATCATGGTGAGCAGAAAGGAGATGACTGACATTTTTCCA
The DNA here is from genome assembly GCA_025769935.1 of Phoenix roebelenii. Taxonomy (NCBI): domain Eukaryota; kingdom Viridiplantae; phylum Streptophyta; class Magnoliopsida; order Arecales; family Arecaceae; genus Phoenix; species Phoenix roebelenii. Next base: position 116,025 of record JAOXJJ010000602.1, read on the forward strand.
TAGAAATAGATTCAAAATTGATCAGGTGTCTTACTTAGCCCGTTCCCCTGAATAATCTCAGCAACTTTACCAAACGAACTAGTTGGAGGTTAACACCCATATACTTCTCATTCTACAAGTTTCTGGAACTTCCATCTCAAACACATTTACCTACCAAATGCACAGATGCTAAACTACATTTATGTGAGATTAGTCTTTTCTTCAAGAAAATATGCAAGCTTGATCCAAAAGCCTTTTGGTCAAGAACATGCTTTCACTAAAATGATTAGGTGGATTTGGAATATGACTATCATGTTTTCTAAACGAGTGGGACCAAACAAAGGAATTGCGAATATATTTGCTCACACAAGCACGGATCAGCCATTCACCAGGACAGCACACAGGATTCTTATGCATTATAATTTCTCTACCATTCAATGTATGTCTTGAGAAAAATATCATTATTTATGCAATACAAGTCTTTACAACATATGAGTGACAAAAAAAGGAAAAATAAACACTCCAGACTCCACCAAGTCAATTATATCAGCAGCAAGGGATAATAAGAACTGCATTAGCTAGTATAAATCGAGCTTAAAGAAGCATGTTCAGGTGTGAAGAAAATTTTAAGTGTAACTAAATCACATACCCTCTGCCCAATTTACAGTAGAAACAACAACCAGATGTCTCATAAAATGTAGCAACTCCCAGAATCCCTGCAGAGGAACAGGTCGATGGATTAGCAGACAAATAGAATAGGAGCCATTGGTGACATAAATGTGGAAGCCCAAATTCTGCCTGAACCAAGTGACAGCACTTCTGAGACAGAAGGCAATGTTTAAGAGTGGCATATAATCCAGAATAAAAATTCATGTGGATGGCTAAAAGTCTAGAACCATTTTCAAAAAGTAGAAAATCAATTTGGTATCTAGAATACAAAAGGCCAATGTACCTACTTTTTTTGGTCATCATAGTAGCTTAAGGCCTCCTGAAACTTGGTCCAAAATGGGCCTGTTTCCTGAAGATTAACATTCTCCGGACCTCCCAGATAAGCTTGAATAATAAAATTGTGACTTCTTTGCCTGTATTACAAGATTGGGTACAGAAAAAGTGAAAAGAAAATGTAATGAAATGATAGTAACATAATAAATATGAATTTTACTTGAACAAAAGAATTTTACTTGAACAAAAGATACATGCCAGCTTTGCACATACAATAAAAGCATAATCACCAAATGCTTTCTCCAATCATGATAAGATGATGATCATGGAGAGGGCCCAGGAACATCCAAATCTAATGGTACATATTCTTTTCTAACACGTCATATTCCAGTACTCATCATTACCAGATAACAAGGGAGATAATCTTAGCCATGGCCAAACTTCTCCTTCGTATTATTAGGCACTTACCTCCCTTCGTATTCTGACAACCAGGACAGGTAGGCTGCACCAAAGTACATAGACACAAATGGATTGTATAGATCATCCACAGACTTGACTTCATATGCCCTATAGCCAAGATCCCTGCATGAGAGAAAAGCCGAAAGATGGCAATGTCAAGCAAATGTAGATCTTCAGACAAAAATGCTTCAGAAAAATTCAATTACAACATGGCAATCTAAAAGCAAATGACAAAACAAAGAATGAAAAATCAGAAAAATCTTAGAGATAGAGGATATCACACTTTAGTATGACAATAATTTCTACACGAATTTCTATTTGTAACATAAAAGGATTGGAACAGATTATGGACTAACTTGTATAGCCAAGCAGCAGTAGCATAGTCAATTCCCATTAAACCTGTACGTGCACGTACACCATTCACAAAGCGCATGCCAACTACCTCAGCAAGGGCAGCTAAAGCTGTCTGTGCAGAGAAGAATTGTTAGAAACACAAAACCATACATATACAAACAACAGGTTAATCAAAAGCCAAGGTTTTCAGAAAATACTAGCATCACATATATGACAAAAATTCAAGATTCAAAGTTTCGGCCAAAAACACCTGTTTCAGCTATAATGGATCGGTTTTGGCTGAGATTGTTTACATGTTCGGTCAGTTCAGGCTGAATTTTGACGGTTTTGGCAGTTTCAGCCAAAACTAAGAAAAATTGATATGTCTAGATTTTTTCTTATTTAACAAGTATAGATGTTTAATATTATTCAATACAACATTTATCTCAGCCTCTAATGATGTAATTTATGTTATTTTTGGCAAACCTTTGTTATTATAGTAGGCAAGATGCAATCTTGATGTGTGTTTTATTAATTAGAAAGCATTATGTATTCTTTTATTTTTTTTCTCATTTAAATTTTTTTTTTAGTTTGAGCATAAAATAATATTAAAATGTAATAGGGAAATAAAATGAGTTTTTTATCTAGATGGATCTTTTCTTGTTTTTATGGATTATTAAAGCCGAACATAATAGAATATGCTCACATGGTTTTTTTTCTTGCTTAAATTAGTTATAAAATGAAATAAATGAAATATTCTTAGAGAAAAGTTTAGTTAAATGTAGAAAATTAGAGAAAACATCAGAAATTATAAAAATAAAGAAAAGCGTATTGCAATTTTGAAAGCAATAATTATAGTCTCTGTTATGTAAAAGAAAATTTACTGTATTGTAATTAGAAAGCAACTAATTAAGAAAATTGTTGAATAACTAAACAAGTTTATTTCCATTACCAAAACTTTGTTAGGTTGAGATTAAAGATAGGAAGACTCATTTTCTTGGAAGAGAGCAATAGGATAGAAATATAATACTACAATAACAGATCAGAGACAAGGAACAGCTAAGAATGGAATCTTGTTTAGAGAAATACCATATATATTGCTCTCAGAGAATTAATGGAAAAGAATGACAAAAAATGTATGCTGTAAAAAAGCTGTGAAAAGCCAAAAACAAAATCAAACTAAAATCATTTGGCTAGGGTTTATAAACCAGAACCAAAATACATAAGTTAGGGTTTGTTGATGATTCCTGACCCACAAGCTAATCTATCATTTATTTATCCTTTCCTTCTTGTCACTTATATTGACAGTAAACATGCTACCGAGACCAAAACAAACATTTGCTGATATGGGTAATTCCAAAGGACACATTTAAAACAAGATATTGAAACATGAAGTAAGAAAATCAATCCACTTCCAGAACAAACATCATTTTTTCACACAGAAATAAATAACTTACAGATTGTACTCCTCTTGAACTGAAATACCGTGAAATAATGATTTCTGCAACAGCCTACAAAATGGAGTTCATATAAATAAAATTTCAAGGCAAGGTCTGTCGTAGAGTTAAATATAAGATGCTAAAGACATGTGATCATCATTAGAGGAGTTTTACCAACTTGGTGATTCTGCGGAAGTGTTCATGCAGCATCTTACAAACTTAAAAAATAAAATAACATTTAGCTCAATGGGCAGAAATCAATGTGGTTATAAAGATAAATAGTGAACCAGAGACAGCTGATCTTTTTAACTTTCAAGGAACAATGTGGTCATTTTCCTGCCTAAATTGCCTGACCAGGAATTCTACATAAGTTGACAGGTGAAGCCAGGTTTAAAGACACTCGTTGTATTTTACCCCAAAAAAAAACACTCTTGTAATATTCTCAAAGTGAGTCAATCTTACCTAGATCCATAATATTGTCGCATAAATGGGAAGACTGTTTCTTTATGCTAATGGCATGTTTCTATGTATATGTGCCTGTCCCGGTGGATGTCAGAGCATGAACCAGTTGTGTAACATAACCAACATGCCTTGTCCCGGTTACTTGGAGTCAGCATTGCAAATCATTATATGTCAAGAAAAGAAAATTTTAAACCTTCCTTTTTCGATGAAAAAAATATTTTAGAGCACTTACAATTTGTGGTTTGTATTAGATCTTGTTTGGCATATATCATCCAAAGTACATAAAATTTGCTTAAGACATGAACTACTCTTTGATTGTCCAGTTGTAAATGGTGGAGAATTTAATTATATGAAGGCAAGCAAAAGCAGCTCTATATAGCTATGGAACCTACTTCCATTGTTTGCATGCAAATATGTGGACATGCATATGTGCGCATGTAGGTACACATTTTCTAAAATACACTAGAATGCAAACTGGAAGTGTCACAATCTCAATAAAAAAAGTTTCGAGGAAAACTAAAATATTACTTATACTGATTACCATGTTTCTTTCATGATTAGTAGAATTAACATAGTTCTGTTGCACATGCAAATAACAATACTTTTGTTAAGTCTGATATTATGACTCAATTTGACCCGAACCTTTTAAAAATTAAAATATCGATCTCTCAACAAAAGCCCTTCAAATACTCCAGTCACAACTTAAGTGGCTCAGGTGCAACACTAATCCAAGCCCCTCTACTTACACAGTCTCCTTAGCTCTTCAATCTCCATGATCATCACATTTAAACTAGACAATAAAACACTATCTCAAGTTGTCCTACTGCATTTCATTGATGTTCATTTCTAGTCTGAACCATTTTAGTTTTACATCAGGCATATCTGACCATTCTGATCTCTATCACGTTCATGTGCCTCAACTCTCTCTTGCCCAACAATCTAAATCATGCAATATTGCACGGTTTACTATTGCCTTACCAAATTTTCCAATTTTCCTACCATTATAATGCAATCATCAACAATCTTGTCTAATTCTTTCTCAAACTATATGAAGCTTATTTTTTTATTCCACACTCATTGGGTCTTTGAACCACCATTCAAGACAAACCCATAAGGATAGAAATTGGCCCAAGCCAGGATTAGGGTTATGGTTGGGTCTAAGCCTAAAAATTTAAGGCCAAAATTTTGGCCTTGGTTTTGAGCAGCCCAATGCCTAGCTCTAAGCATGAAAATAAATAATATATCAAGATACTGCAGTAAGTATATCTTATATATGTGATATATTGAGAATCCTGACCATACATTTGAATGTATGGCTAGGAGCAATAGTGATATGGTAAAACCATAACCTAAGAACATCCTTCACCTCTACCCGAAAGCTCTAGGCTCCCAATCCTCACCCTTCTTGGCAATAGCCAACCTCCCAGCTCTCGCCCAAGGCTCACCGCTAAGAGGGCATGTACAAAATTGTGATCATGAGACCTTTCTACGATATTATTTTTTTAAGAAAGATGCTAACAGCCTAACATGGTCTACTTAGCCATCAGTCACCTAGTCCAACCACCACAAAGAAATCTCCTTTCTTCCTTTCAAATCCCCTTCCGGTCCTTCCTTCAGGTCCAATCTGGCTCAGCCTGCTAACCCACAATGGTTCAAGTTAGAAAAGATTGACCTACTAGAAAGTCAGATCAAGTTTACCTGGATTGGGCTACGACCACAAGCCAACTCATTTCCAACACTAAACCCCAATGTATTGCTGAATTCAAGACTCGTAAAACCGACTTGAACCGCCCAATTGGGGGCAATACCGTATCAAACTGGTGCAAAATTGAGTTGGTTTGCAAGTTCGGTTTAGGACTCAGTGGGAAGTGATCAGAACCGAGCAGAACCACTCAATTCCGCTCGGTACGACTAGGTTCAAGTCAATTCCAAGCCCCCAGTTCAAGTCAACTAGTATCGCATATACCAAAATAGAATTAACCATGACCAAAGAACTCCTTGTTCATGTTGCTGCCGCAACCTCGGCCCCTTCTGACCACTACAACTAGTGTGGCAATGTGTTTAATCAGGTGGCATTAAGATGCAAGTGCTTGAATATAAAATCTATTTAACAAATAGGTCAACAACTCAGACATGAATCCAACTCGTTCATTAAATAGGTAAAATCAAGGCACATGCAACAAGGTCGTGTTTGGAATTTCATGTCTAACTTATAATTCCAACATGAACAAGAATGCAAAGATGAAACAACTAACCTCTCAATCTAGCAAAAGTCCATTCAATTGTAGTCCGCAAACATATCAAATTGCTAAATAATATATGTTGTAATTCAAAAACTTTTGCACATCGACATTTTTAGATTAGTATATATCAATAAAATACGCAACTTGCTCCTTTAAACTATAAAGAGAAAAGGAATAAATAATTCTTCATACAAGTTACAGCTGACTAAAAAGCTCATAGCCATTTAATTCACTAAGAAAATTACTAAAAGTAAAGTCCAAAAAATAAAAGAAAGATCAATTTAGAAACATGTCACCTCAACAAACAAAATTGGCATACTTGCATTCAATCCAAAAAACTTCAACAACATCTAACAAAGACCTAGCTGAACAAATTTTGCAACCCTAAAGTCTTCAAAAAGCATCATAAATCTAAGAGATCCAAAGGGTAGTAAAAACCTTGGCTCTTCATTATTCCCAAATTAAAATTGACAAAACCTAAGAAACTAAAAGGGATGACTATAATAAGAGTAAACAATAACTATAGTTCATAGATCTAAAGTCTGGGTACACAGTTCCCCCTCATCTCAAACATCTGAAGAAGAGAGGGAGAAGGATTAGGAGGATGAAGATACACACTCTACATCAGTATGTCAGCAGGGAAAGCTGTGACTTGCAAGAAGGTGAGACTGTGAGAAAGAAGAGAGCACTGGGTGTTAATTGGTACATTAATGCTCTGGCATGGTAACTATATGCATATGTTATATACCAGATTGCATATGTAAAAAATGTCACCCCTAGTGCTTGTTTTGGGAATACTGACTGATCAACCATACTGAAATATAGTGGTCAGTTTACATGTGCAACACTATAACAACCTCCAGCATATTCTCCTTGACTTAAAAAAATTTAAAAAAAAAAATCATGAACATGCATACAATGGGAAAGGCATTGATAAACCAATTTGGATACACTTGGTAACCATAAGACAATGTTGCTTGATAGATATGCAAAAAATAAAAGTGATATCATGGAGAATACATTATTGGAACTAAAGAGTATAGCAATGTAATGTACCCTACAAACTGATCAAGAATCTGTTTCTTTATGTTTAATCATACCTTCACCTCAACTCGAGAAAGATACGGTTTATTTTCCCTGTTATGTGAAAAACGTACTTTGCCGCGCCTCTCGCCAGATTTTGTCCACTCCATTAGAACATTAGGATTATTCCACAGTTCTTCCATGTCCGGAGGAGATACTCTTGAGTCCCAATAACTCCATTCTTCACCTGACTCCATATCGAAAAAAATGATATGATGTTAAAAGAAAATTTCTCTCAAATGATTAATAAAAATTGAAGGGATTCAAAAATACAAAATCTGATTTATAAATGAGACTAGTATAGGAATTATTCTTCATGATGTCTCACTCATGTGCTATGCAATTGTCGGTTTTAACCTCCATTGCATTCCAATACTGGCACAGCAGATTGCATAGCAGCTTGCACAAGTTCATAAAGCTTGATGCTACTTGATTCTTTATCATTAGAACAAGTTTATTGTTTTTTAGAAGTCATATTTTTAATTAACCACTTCTTAATTTACTACAGAATATGTAAACAATGAATATCAAGCTTACAACTATACAGCCTGAGGCATGCACATGGAGGGAATAACAAGTCAAGATACAAGAGGAGTTGAGATAACAGCTGGGTTCATTGTATAAACAATTTACTTAGATAATAAGATATAGGACAACATAAATGGTGCAGAGCCAAGCCTGCAATCGTACTAGAGCTTAACAGTAACTATCGAACAAGTTAATTCTAGCAAGGCCAATGTTACTATAAAGGGAAAAACGGGAAAAGACAGGGAAGAGTGCTAGTAAAATAAGGTGATGAAGAACTCCACTATAAACATTTACTACTAGGAACCAATCACCACGACCCACCAGAAAAGGTCACTTTGTCTTTAGGGCTTCTATGCAGCATGTGCTTTCAAAATCTGGTCTCCAATCATTAGATGTTCATTCAAGAAGTGAGACATCATTAAGTCCTTTTATCAGCTAGACTAATGCTTTGAGGCACATGTTCTGGCATTCTTTCCTCCATTAGTCACTCAATAGTTTTTTACCACCAAAAAAAGGTTGTTTTGACCACCTATTCACCCTTTGCAGGCCTCCAAGGGTTTTAGAGTCTAACGTAAGATAATATAACCAATTCCCTTACCATTTTGTCTACTTAATTCCATCTAATTAGACCTAATTCACATCTTGGACCTTACTGGAAGCTCTGCCACATCTCTCCAAAGACAAAGCCTTTCCTTTTCCATGAACAAGGGAACCCGTTCATTAGTTCCAAAAATTATGGTAACAGATATGGGTCATTCCTTGATCCTAACGAGTCAACTTTTACAATATATACTGGGCATGTTTATTGTTTTTTGCATTGTAGGCTTCTTTTGCAAGATTCAGGATTCAGTTTCTTTTTTCTCTTTTCTATATGGGACTGCATTAGGCATGTAAATTTTGCATTAGACCTTGCATGTTAATCTAATTGCACATAGTGGCTTTTAGTAAATTTTCAGGACCAAATCGCCTAATTTTGTGATTGAGGCCGTCCCTGACTTGCTTTATAGACTTTACGAGTCGAATGTAAATCCATGGGACCCGACTTATTCGCTTGTCCTAAATCTTCTCCAGCCCTTTTAGCCTTCAAAATCCATCCAGCTAACTAAGAGGTCGATGTTTAATGTTTGATACATACTGACATACATCTTAACCATCGATGGTTCCACACTTTTACTAGTCATGGACTATCCATAGGAATGAGGATTTTGTTGGGCTTCCTTCCATTTCTTTTTTGCATATTTGCCCCCTTCTATCATGCTCACTGATCTACCTCCATATGGATTTGCCCTTTCTAAATTAGCTATTTTTATAGTTCATTTGTATCACATCTGCATGATTTTTTATCCTTGCGTAGTCTTGATTGTAGGAAATTCTCCACTTGTGAATTACATCCTCAATTGCATCCTCAGCCATATATCTTATTTGTTTCAAACTAGTCTACCTAAATATCTCTACATATTATCCTAGTGAATGCTTTCTATATTATCATTCAGGTCAGCCTTGATATCCATCAAAAAGCGATCTTGCTATCACTTAAAGTCCTCGCACTTGGTGTTCTTCATGGGTTCACTTCACCAATGGCCCTTAGATGGAAACTATATAAATCTTAGCTTTTGTCTCCATAATTTGGCATTAGCACATTTCAAGAGACATCTCCCACTTGTCTTGCTTGCTTTCCTCGCTGGTCTCACATAATTAACACCAACCTACAGATCCTTAACATCACAAGCTTACAATGTTGCTTTATCACTTCATTCAGCCATTCTTAGTTTTCTCAGAGAGCTCATTTGACCATCATCTTACCTTATTAGTATAATCAAATTTGTATTTCTCTGGTGCCAAAGTCATTGCTCTGATGGACCTCCTAGTCATTAGTTCCTTAGACATTAACAATGCAGCTTAAGGTTTTTCAAAATGGTTGGAACCTTTTCTCCAATCACCTCTGGAATCAAGTGCCGAGTTCAAATATGATCGATTGTTTGAAGCCATAACAAGCAGACTTCACTTGCAAACATGAGCATTACCTTATTTCCAATGGCCCTTAGATGGAAACTATATAAATCTTAGCTTTTGTCTCCATAATCTGGCATTAGCACATTTCAAGAGACATCTCCCACTTGTCTTGCTTGCTTTCCTCGCTGGTCTCACATAATTAACACCAACCTACAGATCCTTAACATCACAAGCTTACAATGTTGCTTTATCACTTCATTCAGCCATTCTTAGTTTTCTCAGAGAGCTCATTTGACCATCATCTTACCTTATTAGTATAATCAAATTTGTATTTCTCTGGTGCCAAAGTCATTGCTCTGATGGACCTCCCAGTCATTAGTTCCTTAGACATTAACAATGCAGCTTAAGGTTTTTCAAAATGATTGGAACCTTTTCTCCAATCACCTCTGGCATCAAGTGCCGAGTTCAAGTTTGATCGATTAATTGAAGCCATCACATGCAGACTTCACTTGTCATCAGAATTACACCTTCACTGCTTTGACCCATCAGCCGTATAGGTGCATTCTTCTGCTCATAAACCTCCTTTGTTGTGCAAACATGAGCATTACCTTATTTCCTTCCAAAAATCCAGTACCTCGGTAGCTCCAGATCGAACTTAAATTGTTCTTTGGTTACTATACTACCTTGGGCACTCCCTATTAGCATAACTCTTGTGCAACTTCAGTCAGTATATGATTAACATTTAGCTTGAGAGGGAAGGGGGAGGAAGCAATAGCCTATTAAATTGTATATACATTACAGCAATTATATGATTAGTGTATCGCTAATTGATGTACTCATTTATCTTTTGAATTAGCACATGTGTGGACTCTACAGACCACAGAGGGTGGGTGTGTGTGCACATGCAGGAACACATGCATCCTAGGCGCAGTGACATGCACATCAGGTGAAACTCACAATTGTATCTATTGGCTTAATGCCGTGATAGACATTGATATTAACTCCTATATCTGCGCATCAAGTTCGATTCAGAATTTGGACCCTTACGTTCAAGCATATGCTTTTCTTTTCTATTTAAACTTATTGTAGGATGAAGCCGGTCCGCTTCGATTGATGTCTTAAATAAAACATCAATTTGTCATATAGGTTGAACACTTACGGCACTGCTTCAGCAACAAATTATTCGGTAATATTCTTCCGAGATTTTCCTTTTCAAATGATTAAAACAGCTATCTAAAACTAGCAACTAAAAGGGCTAGCTAAGAATGACAAATTTAATATTGGAGCATAAGATTTTCTTCTTTTTAACTTCCATCCCAATCGAGAAAAGATTAATACATCCATAGAAGTGGATGGGCCAAAATAATTTTTGCATAAATGTCAACAACTAAAGATTCTAGTGGTAAATCTGTAAGGTTATTACAATAGTGGGAAATACACAACCTGCAATTGTACGAGTACTCAAAGCCTCCCGAGAAAAGGAATTGTTATCATACATTCCTTGTTCTCTGCAAAAAAGAGAGGATATATTAAGTGATTCTGAACACTTTCAGACTTATAAAACAATTCTTGCTATCACATAAAATATTTAAGACTTAAGAGCATATCATTAGTATCTTCTAATATCTACAATTCAGACTCGAGCATGCAACGTTAAACATGTGGTTGCTACTCGGAGTCTCAGACATTATATTTAAGATGTGTTTTAAACTAAGCCTGCTTAAGATTGAAAACATGTATCATAGCTAATCCTATTTGAGCACAAGGATTACAGCAATTCAAAGAAAACAGTCTGTAGTTGTATAGAGATATCAAATTGTCCTTGGACTCAAATAGCCAGATTTCAGCCAACGTGTTTGCCAAGTCTCGGTGAAGCCCATGGATCATTTGTTCATGCCACATAACAATAAGGTAAACATTGTTCATGGGTTTTGGAAAGCTACTTTGCGGGGTCTAGAGGTGAGAAATTTTTGAACGATCATTATCCAGATCATAGTGTTCTAGGCTACAAATTTGCTAGAAACTATCACCATTAAGGCATGATGGATTTGGAATAATGTTGTTGCCACACACTAGAGGTCTTCCCATTTCTATGGTCATAAATAAAGATGTTTGTTGCATGCTAATAAATTTCTATTTTTAAAATGATATCCCTTAACAAATATTGCTCTCCAAAAATTAATGGAGTAAGGGGCATCAAAAAATGGTATAAGGTTATAAAGGATTGTCCTACTCAAGGTTTGTAATATTGATCCAAATAGCTGGTTCGGGCATACCGGACCGAACCAATGCACAATCGGATCAATGTCCAGCTTTGGTTTGGGGTGGAGATAGAACCCATCAAATCTGATCTAAACCAAGCAGAAGCAATCAGTTTCGCTCGGTCTGGATCGGTACTATCTAGTTCATAACAGTCGAACCAGTATCTTAACATACAATTCCCCTCGTCATGAGTCCTTGAGTAGCTCCTCCATTGATCTTTGCCGAATGCCTTAGTCCATTGCCATCACGAAGACCCTTATTGATTGCCCCAATTGATCACCCTCACTGAACACCCACCTAGTCACTCCACCAATCTCCTTCTTTCCCTACCTCCTTCCTCCTCTCTCTCTTGATAAGGGTATTGGCACCTTACCAACGTACCATATGTAGGTATGATATGGCACCGTACCATACTGACTTGGCTCCTAACTAGTATAGCACCCGATACTGGTCTTGCAAACCTAGGTTCTACTAGTGAAGATCCAAGTCCAACTACATATAGATATTCAAAAGAAGGGTCAAATAGTTCTTAATTCAGGAATATTAAGCATTAACTATCAACGATACCCATCTAACTCTTAGCCACCTTGATGTCCAAAAAGATAAATGCTAACAAACTTTACAAAAGGAATTGTTTGCTAAAGTTCAGCCTTTAAAACAGCAAAGAACTGTCACCATTAAAGAATAATGTTGTTGCCACACACTATAGGTCTTTCAGTATCTATAGACATAAATAAAGATGTCATCACATGCCAATAAATCTCCTTTATCAAATATTGCTCTCCAAAAATTAATGCAGTAAAGGGCATCAAAAAATAGTATAAGGTTATAAAAGACTATGGCCCAAAATCGAGTGGTACAGGGCGATACAAGAAAAAAAAAATGTGGAACCAATTGGTTCCACCCAGAACAGGCCAGTTCAGCCCCTACATTGTATCGAACCTCAATATAGTACCGACAGAATATGGTACACTAATAGGGGGCGCTCTCAGTCCCCAAGCCCCACACCATTGCCTTCCCTTGCCTCTTGGCTTCTTGCCGAGTTGCAATGCTATCGTGGACCGATTGGAAGGTAAATGCCAAGGGTTTGCTCGTAAGAATTGGAAGTGGCAGCAAATTCCTACGTCCAAATTAGTTGGAACACACAGTCGGATAGATGAAAATTGATTGCACAGTGGCTACTCATTTGAACTGAAATGAAGAATATAAGTACAAGTACAAAGAAATAAATCTAGTGGGGTATACAAGGTTTCCGCACTAGCCCAATCTACTAAGGACTTGGAAGGAATCCCTAATAGTCCAATCTAGCAGAGGTAGACATTCCTCTGGCTAGCCTAATCTAGTGAGAACTTGATGTGATTCTCCCTAGCCCAAGCCCTAAGGCCGAATTACACAAGTGGACTCTCCACAGTTTTCTTCACAATCTGGATGGATTTCCGCACTTCTGTCCTTCAAAAATATTTATAAACTAAAAGGTTAGATACAGTTACTGGAATGCAATTGCCCTTGGCTGCGATTGGCTGTAGTTGGCTGTAGTTGGT
>JAOXJJ010000602.1:129348-143823 GCA_025769935.1 Phoenix roebelenii
TCGCGCATCCTGAAAAACTGGGCGCGCACCCAGGCGAGGTTCCTTGCAATGCTCCTCAGTCTTTTGAACCCTTGGGGTGGGATTTGGGCGGATGCCCTGCTGGTATAGTAGGGGGCCGCTGCTGCGGCGCGCCCGTGCATGGCCATGGCCACGAGTGCCCACGCACGGCTAAGGCCATTGCTCGGCCAAATCAATTTGCAATGCTTCTCAGACTTTGGAACCCTTGGGGTGGGCTTTGGACGGATGCCTTGCTGGATTAGTAAGAGGCCGCTGCGGCGGCGCGCCCGCGTAAGGCCACGGCCACGAGCCCTCGCACACGACCAAGGCCACGGAGCTGTTTGGCCCGAGCCAGATCCATTTGCAATGTCCCTCAGTACTTTGGAACCCTTGGTGTGAGCTTTGGCCCGATGCCATGCGGGGGTAGTAGGAAAGGAACTGCCCGTTGGGGTCGGACATGAGAGTGCGCAAGGGCGCGCGCGGCTGGATGAGCACGCCAAGGCTTGTGGGTTGTGTGCTTGGGTAAGAGCGCGCGCAAGGGCACGTTCGGTTGGTTGGACATGCAAAAGCTTGTGAGTTGCGCGCTCGGCTGTTGCCTCGTTTGGTTGGTGCGCGCGGCTGGCCAGGCTCGCAAGCATTGGTGCGTAGCGCGTGCGGCTGTTGCCTCGCTTGGCTGGCGCGCTCGGCTAGTCGAGCGCGTAGACACTGGTGCGTAGCGCACTCGGTTGGTCGGGCGCGCAGACACTGATGCATAGTGCGCTCGGCCTCTGCCTTGCTCGGATGGTGCTCGTTGTGCTGATGGGGCATATTCTGGCGTGCGGGCTGCTCCTGCGCCCTTTTGGCCGCCTAAGGCTTGGTCAACCTCTAGGCTCATTAGTTGTCCGATTTGATCCCCAAGTGTTGTCTGGACCTCGCCTAGCTGAGTGCCATGGCTGTGCAGTTTTTGGGGATTTCCATCATACACCCAGTACCGGGTGGTATGGGTCAATGTACGAACCATGGGAGAAACTAAAAGTATGTGTTTCCCTCTTATTGATTGTCCACTAGATGATAATCTTGATACTCCATACACATAATAAACACAAGATTCAAAGCTTGGGAAAAGTCTTGTAACCACAATTTCACAAAGAGGGAGGGGTTCCTAATCTTCACAAATTAGTGGAACAAGTTCATAATACTTCATTACTATATATATTATCAAAAGAAGTTAAGGATAATTAAAGTTAACGTCAATTGGAAGTTCAAACATCTGTTAAATGGGAAAAAAATCCTTGTTCAGCAAGAAAAGTACATTACATACAGTTAGCACACATTTTTTTTCTCCAATGATAGAACTAGAGTGCTGTTAGAGCAATATGTATAATTTTTCTGTGTTTGTGCTAAATTAAGGGCTCAATGAGTCACAGAAACCTCTTGGGTGTCAAACTCTCTCTGACAGATAGATAGCGTTGGAAGTAGTCCCTTGTTGATTTGTGACTTGCCTTCTTTATGCCCCCTTTGTAAGATCTAATAACAAATTCTTCACTTCTTTCTCTGTAAATACCAGTTTCAATGTCAGATATTTTACTTGACGTATTAAAATATAAAAGAAATCAACTAAATGAAATATGCATCATTATCTAGTATGATACTATGCAAAAGACACCAATCAAATTCATAAGCAATTGTGTTATAGCTTTTTTAATAACAAATTATGATCATAAACATACTTCCCATCACAACAGGACAGCCACTTTATATAAGCCGCACCAAAGTATACATTTATAAAAGGCCTGTAGAGCAGAGCTGGGTTTCCCTCAATATTAAAATTCCTGTAGCCCATTTCCCTGCAAAAGTTGCCAGTTATCCACCAAGAAAATTACATGAATTCCACATATGAAATAGTTCAACTATACTACTTGGGCCATGATATTTGACAATGTAACACCTTACTAGCCATTCTGCAATTTCCGGAACAACCTGCATGATCCCGATTCTTATCTCCTTATTCTTCTGATCATACTGCTGTGCAACAATTTGTCTGCCACTTGAAATTTCAGCAATAGCACAAATCATATCCTGTGACAGATGGTAAGAATTAAAAGTTCAAGAAAACAAAACAAAAATATAGTTAGTGATTAATAAATAACAAAAAGATATAACATAAAATATATACAGATAGATAGATAATTTTCCATGTCACACAACTAAAATTATCCGAATAAATTGCTTAGATTATTAATCACGATCAGCTGAAGTGCTGTAATTGGGATTTTAAAACATCAAATTACTCTAATCCAATCTTTTTTCAGTTTATTAGACTTTACTTTCAGCTTGGAGCCTTTATTCTGTTGTTCTAGGCGATTGTTTTCATTGTATCACTGAGTTTAGAATATCTAATCTCAATTTTGAGGGCTTAGATGAGTTCCAAAAGTGGCAATGAAAGTGTTCTCGTTCCTTTCTCTCTGTTAATGAAATGGCAGTGGTGGCACCAGGCATGGTTCTGCATAATGATGGATAGGGATAATAAAGAGAATATCATGAAACCCATCCTGGTACCGCACTCTCATCTTTTTCCTTCTACTAAGGTAGTGGCATCAACAAGCAAATCCACCAAGGTCACCATACTGCTTCGCCCACTCTGATAACAAAGTGGCAACAGCAAATAACGCTGTAACTCATATTCCATTTTCCGGCAATGATGTGATGGCGAGAGATAGCATTCATAGCAGATGGAGATAAGATGGAGATGAATTAGAACAATCAAATCTACCAAGGTCGCCTTACTGCTTCTCTCTTTGATAATGAAGTGGCAACAGCAAAAAATGTTTTAGTTCTCCTTCCATTTTTCAGAAATTATGTGGTGAGGAGAGATGGCTTTCATAGTGAATGGAGATAAGATGGAGATGAATTAGAACATATCTCGACTCCCCACCTCTTTCTTGTTCCGGAAATAGAATGGCAGAGAAATCGGTGGATAATAACGAGAAGGATGAGGGATACATACCATGGAGATGGTTACATTTGTATCAGGGATGGTAGTAGATGTTAGTGAGATAGACATTGACATGGAATCTAGTCCCATCTGCCTCCCATTTCATGCTTTCTAGCAATGGAATGACAGTGGAAGACACCACCACAAGTGAAATGGCAGTGGTTATGGAACAAAGAGTGAGGTTCCCCTGCTTTCTCTTTCCTTATCTCTTTTTCTTTCCACTTGTTGTTATTTAGTGGCCAAGCTATCCAAGGTCAACATTTTTTTCTGAAGGATAGGTTAACCATTGGTAAATCATTATGGTACACAGTTAAGCTCTAGTATACAACTTACCTATATTGTCATCATGTAAGAAATCTAAAAGCTCCATGTGGAGAACAAAAATTGAAGGTGAAACTAAGAAAAAATCATGGTCAACTTTGTCCATCAAAAAGAAAAATCAACCTGGATATTTGAAAAAAATTAAAGCAGCCCAACGGCGCAAATTATAAAATATGGTGGGTTTTTATACAAATGCTAAACGATTTATCTAAAGCTTAGAGACACCAATGATGAGATCCTCCAGGATCCACCTAGTATCATAAGCTTTGCCTTAATAGCAGGAACCTAAACTATGATGACATGCCAGACCAGCTTCAAAAACTCCTTAGTTAAAATCCTCAGTCTTCCACCCACTTCCCAAATACTCCCTTAAGTCAAATATTCGAAAAGCCCAATGTGCCCTCTCTTGCACCTGCATTGTTACTGCAACCACTACCAAATTTTAACTCAAGTAACCAGCAGTTGACATAAATAGTCAATCTCTCCCAAATATCAGTCATGGAATCTGCATGATAAGCTAGTCTACCAAATACCAATATTCCCATAGTTAACCACTCTTTTACCATATATCACATGCCTTATTACCTTCATCATTATCTGCTTGCTTCTTACACTCCTTCCTACTAAAGTTAAATGCATTTAACAAGCTAATTGGATTATTAATCAGATCCACGGTCATACAAAAGCCAATATCTTCTTGGTAGACTACATAGTATACTAAAAGAGTTAAAGGACCACATGGTATTCTAAAAGAGCTAAAAAAACAATGTATAACCGCCTGAACCTGCACCGAGGTTGAATATCATGCCATGGCTTAAAACAATATAAAGATTATTGGACATACAAAGTCACTTACTCTACTGCCACGTGCACTTTGGTTACTCTACTACAATAACCATATGGCAATTAAATTAATAGCGATTTGGCTTCTTATGACTAGATCAATCACATCATACTTGATTTTCCACTTAGTCTACCATTCCTACTCCAAGATTTTGTTGCTTCTTTGAATTTAGCCTAATAAGCATATATTACAGACATATAATCTATGCTGAATTTAATGATGTAATAAGTATGTGCAACGTAGATAGGAATATTCTCTTTATGTGGTTAGGTATCAAATTGCTGCTTCAGATTTCACTAAATAATCATGCTTTTTTTTGCAATTTAAATAAGGATTTCTTTTCTCCAAACATTTTTCGATTTGAAATCAAACTAATTACGCCATGACAGCAAAGGTCTGAGAAAAGATGGTTGATTCATCAGTATAATGTTTTCTTGTTCATTTATAAGGAAACAAGAAAAGAGAAATGATGTTACCCACATGGGGTGTCTGACATATTGAAACATAAATGAAGAAAAAGTTGTGTTGGAGTAGAAATAGAGAACCATACGACAAGAAGAAATCTGAAGTAGAAGAATGCAACATCAATCTCTGGAAGTATCAGTAAGCTATACATTTTGAGCAGATATTGAAAACCAAGAAAAACCATCATCAGCAGATATGGACATGCATTGTCGTGAAGGAAAGCAAAATTGATTAAAATGCATATGATGCTACAGTTGGCAAAAGATAGCAAATCATAGAAGCACTACATTTTACAGACCACCAAAAAAAAGATATACACAATACCGGGTCTAGTTGTGAATTGAAGTGCTGACAGACCACAATTTTAGCCACAGCCTGAAAAGACAAAATATCCTATTAATTAAGATAAAAAAAAATGTGATTATTAGAAGTGACTACAGGCATCAAAGAGTTGTCAATGAGGATTATTTGCTAGTGAATTAGTTTCCTTTAAATCTTCAATGTTCCATATAAACTATGACATTGTTAGCAATATTGTTATAATGAATACTTCAACTCTTCAATCTCTAATCTCATAAACAGGCACAACTTGGCACCACTGTCACAACAATAACTTTACTGATTCATGTAGGCTTCTCATTTTCAATCTTTCTTTTTATTCTTTCCCTTCTTTTGTATCAATAGAAACTTACTAAACAAGGGAAAACATAGCAAAGCTTCAAGGATTCATCAATATAAATTCAAAAAAAAAATAATAATAAAGAAAACACAGGAAAATTCTCTTCCAAACAAGTCTCCTCTTCAAATTATACTAAATGCAAAAGATAATGCATCTCCAAATGCACCGTATCAGGATTTTCAGATGGAGAAATAAGGCAATTTCTTTCTCCCACGAAACCACAACGGGATAACCTCGGACTATTGAAGGCTCCACAAACAATGGACTTAAAACAAGCAGCCAAGAGAAGAAATCTCTTGAAGGAGAAGCATACCCAACAGTCACAATCACATGGATAACATGGGAACCAATCAAGAAAATGCAGAATAAACCCCTCATTAAAGCAAGCCCAAAATATTACACAATTACCAACACAATATGACAATAAGAATTTCATATAGTGAAATAATAATACAATCTAACATGAGGCAATACCTGCAGATAAATGATTTACATATCCAACAACACTGAATTTATCAATGGATCATACACAAGGATTTTTAATGAGAAATGCAGGTGGGGTCCTCATGAAGAACTAAAGCCCGAAAGAAATGCATGATCCTTAGGGCTCGTTTGGTTCGCGGGAAAAGAAGGGGAAAAAGTGTGGTCAACGGGAAAGTAATGAGATGCCTCTTGTTTGGTTGGAGTTTTCAAAGGAGAGAGATGGAAAAGGTATATTCCCATAGGAATATGATTCCCACATTTCATGAAAAAGTCTTTCCCATGAGAAACATGAGAAAGTTACTTTCCCATGAGGTGGGAATCACTCCGTCTTTATTTTTTCCCAATAAGACCCTTCAGCATTAAAGAGGCATTAAAGACCTTCAGAAAAGTGGATGGTCAACCAAATATAAGCACTCTGAAAATCTGTCGCTTTCCTATGTTTAACCAAACATGCCAAAAGTACATTCTCAGGCATTCTCTTCCTAGGAATCTTCTTCACAGGAATCATATTCCTAGGAGGAAAAATGCTTCCCGCAAACCAAACGAGCCCTTAGAGTGTTTGGGCAGTTCAGTGATGATGGACAGTCACAATAGACCTTGATGTCCTTGACCAACTAGTGAAATACCATAATCATAACCACCGCCCTTTTCCCAACTATTTGGGGATGGTGACTGGTGAAACACCATATTTTTGGTACCATATTTTTGGTATTGTAGACAAACTCTGGTTAAACAGAAGAATGAAGTGGATGAAGAGATGCACACGGAGCAGACATAGGCCAAGCATATCCAAAATCCCAATAAGGACATATTGAAACAAGACAATATCAGGCCTGAGTAGTCATCTGGCTGCTTGCATCCCTTGGTAAAGTGATGCAAGTCCATATGCCTCCACTCTCCATGAAAGATATGAAAGGCAAATGATCTCAGAAATGTACTCTATCTCTGCAGCCAAACATAAAACAATATCATGCTTCTTGGTCCTTCAAGAAAGACACCATAACCAGTGATAAAGCAACAATCTCTGACATGCTTGGTAACCAACATCAATGTACACCTGAAGGTAGAAAATGGAAGGGAATGCCAGTGCACATGAGCAAACATTACAGTATCATATGAAAAACTGTCAAATAGCAAGAAATATAAAGGGCAATGACAATCGGACTAACAAGGTGCACTACATTGGCAATCGCAAGCAATGATTGTAGTGAGGTAAACAAGAACACCAACATAAGTAGTGGAGATGGCCACAGTCCTTTACCTCAAAGTGGCTGAGATCCTTTATCTCAAAGGTTCTAATCGATGGGTTAAATTTAAAAGCATGAATGATCGGCTGAAGAAGAGCAACCCATGGACAGTTCATCCAGGATAGGTGTGAACAAACAGAACCTGGTCATGCATATTACAAAAAAAAAAGCAGCAAAAAAGGCCTCCTGAAAGATCTGCATGAAAAGAATTGGAGAAGGTTGCATGAGCTAACCTTCTAAATATCCCTATGGACAAATCTATTTTTCATGTTTAGTTGACAACGTGCCCATTGATAACTATGCCCCAACAATTAGGTTGTTATGGCATCATCTTGGCAAGGAAAATGAATGTCATTTTGTAACAAATGTCATACTTCATACCCTTTCTTCTCAAAAGAGAAAATTGTCATGCTCTTGAGACCGTGAGTGTCCAAAAGCCTGTATTACACTCCAAGGAACCATCAAATCAGGTATGGATCTTATAGACAGAACAACAAAAATTAGAAGCCCGTATTTGGGGATCCTATTGCACATCAGCCTCCACAAATATAGCTTATTGCCTCTTTGAGATAATTGCAACCTGAAAATAAATTCATAGTTCTTTCTAAAAAACTATAGAGGAAGTTGTTAATAGCAAGAGACACTAGCCTATCGAGTTGACAAAAGTCATGGTGCAACCAAAGTAAGAAGATCAACAGTTGAAGGCATGATGGAAGAACCAAAGGATGTGGCTAACACAGACACAGGATATAGTAAACCATAAGCACAAATAAAAGAAGAAGAATGACACAGGACTTAGCAGTAGCAAGACGAATAGGGGAGTTTCAATCAGATAGACATGAGAAGAAACGAGAAGAGGGCAAATATCAAGAAATGTGAGACTACAGAACATATAGAAGTGGCAGACCACTGTCAGCAAGATGGGGAAGGTGATCAAAGAAAATGACATGATGTTTGATACCCTTGTTCTGTGTTTATGAGTAAACATAACCAAATAACCCTTATTTTTGCAATTAAAGCACAAACAGGAACATGTAATAAAACAAGAAACAAACTTTTTGCATTTACAGGTGCAAATATGAATGAACCGCATGCGCCCAAAGACTCAGAAATTAGAATAAGAATATATATATAGAGCACTAACTGAGAGTGGTGCCAGTGAGGACAGAGAAAGCATCTACAGTTTATTATGTACATGGCATACGAATGATCTCAGCTCAGAACAAACTGAAGACAGAAGTACCATTGATGAACCGAGCCACTTCAAGAATGTGATAATGCTTCTGATCAACAATAACATTCTACTCGAGCAGTAAAGGGTAAAAAGCTGAGGAATGGGACCTTAAGTGAGAAGAAATGTACAAAACTATGAGACAATTAGTCATCCCCAAACTTGAAACAGAAACAATATCATTTACAAAATTAAGTGATGGCTAAAAATTAAGTGGCAATCAAAATGTTAAAGCAATGATAATTAAGAAGATGATTATGTACATCTAGTAAAGTGGGAAAAAACATCAAACAGCAGTCAGGAAACAATGTTTATTTTCCAGTTAAGAATCAATCACTCAGATAAGAATGGGACAAATTACATCAAAATGCACTAAACCGATAATAGAAGCAGAAGGAAAGCAAAGAGTAACTATTATCCAGTTTACAGGATGTACAGAACTATATAGTAAAATAAGGAGAAGAAAAAGTAGCCAACAGGGTATGAAGAAAAGTATAATTGCATAAGGAAAAAAGTACAGGTCCAAGTGGACAATAATAGCTTGATGGTTATTGGTACCGCATGATTTAATAATTTTATAAGATAGCATCTTAGCTAAAATCTTGAATATACTGAGAGGCATTGGACTTAACTTTTGCAAAAAAAGAACAATGATATTTACCCTACATATTTCTCATAAAATTCTCCTACAAGCTTCCTAATCAATCAATGACATAACTGAAGACTACAAAGTGTTTGAAGTTCCCAATCCAGTAGTGAGCCAGACAGCCATAGATATACGTTGCATCTATTTAAAATTTTTTAATACTACAGTAAAGAAACAGATAGTAAGTTTAAAATCAAACCTCTAGCATCGCTAAATAAAAACAAGCAAGGTGTTAAAAAAGTTGAAGATGAACACATGTTTATACTGTTGAATGGCCTCATTACAAACTCTGTACATCAAATGGTGTTAACTTAGCGATGCATAATTTTGGTATCTGAGTGTACCATTATTTAATATAGAATTATTACTCACCTTCATTTCCACTTGCGTGACATAAGGCTCACCGTCTGGATCCCGCGAGAGGTGAACTTTCTGTCCCATCATTTCTCCAACGTCGTTCCATTCTTTTCTCACCTCAGCATCCATCCACATTGATTCCATATCCTCTGGCTCCACACAATCATCCCAATATTTGTAGCTCACAGACATTCTAAGATTATCAGGATATTCTGATAACCTAGCAGCAGAAGAGTAAACAGATAATGTGTAAAGACAGTAAGCATGTATACAACAGCTATCAAAAATTTCAAATGGTACAGACGCACAGATAAACATAAGGATATGAGGAATGGTTATGTTATTTAAATGAAACAAAATGAGCAAGCATGATGAATTCAGATACTTCAGTGGGGGGGGGGGTGTAGAGCTTGCCACAGGAGGCACTTATAGAGACATCAGAATCCTAGAACAGTAGGTAATTGATGTCCAAGAAATAGTTCTGACAAATGAGTGACAATTCAAGAGCATCTGGTGCGCGGCTCAAAATTCAGAAAATAAGGGCTTCCTTGAGTAACAAATGAGCCGAGCTTAGTGCTCCCTAACCACAGGTTTTGCCCAGTTCCTGCCAACCTACCAACCGATGCAAAACGGACAAAGAACGACGCCAGCAGTCATTACATGACCAACATAAGGACAAAAGCAGATCCAACAACTGCGACAGTCAAACACAGTTAAGCCCTAAAATCATCTGCCTAAAATACAAGTTACACACTATAAGTCACTCATCAAAGAAATTTGAAAAAAAACAACGAAAGAATAACGTGTATGAATTTTTAAACAGGTTCGCACGTAACAAACCCTAATGTGACGATCAAGAAACGCTCTTGAGGCAACAAATAGAGAAATCTGAGTGCGAAATTTTGGTGGACAAACGATTAATGTGGCTTGGCAAGTACTAAAATAACCAACCATATGAAAGAATCGATGATTATAAATGCTTGTTTGCATAAAGTTTGAAAGGAAATGATCATCATGTCCCGATAAAATGCATGATTGCATATGAAATTCAAATGATGCAGAACCCTAAAAAGTCCAAGAAAATCGGAGATAGAGATTCATACGAATCGAAAGATTCCAAGTAGTAGCGAAAAGAAAGGACAGAGAGAGAGGATCTCATACCCCGGGGGGAGATAGGGGGGTCGATGGCGTTAGCGATGTATTGGAGAGAGAGAGAGAGAGAGAGAGAGAGAGAGAGAGAGAAGGTTGGGAGGCAGTTGAGAGATCGCAGGCGAATGGGCGGAGAAAGGGATGCATAGATATGAGAGTTTTGAACGTTGGGAGACACGTGGCAAGTTTTGGGCCGGGGAGGAGCATGATCGATGGGCTCCTTGCTGCTGGCGTAAACTTAAAAGGAGGGAGACCGGAGGCCGCCGAGGTTGTTCTGCTGCTCTACGGTGGCTGAGAGGGATGTTCGATGCGAGCGGACCCAAAGGGGCCCGCTGATGAACGGTCTGGGGCTACAACCATCCAAAGCCAAGACGACTCTGCATCACCTTCAGTTTTCTAATGTTAAAATAAATATATAAAAAAATTATATTTTAGAAATATTGGTATGTTTAGTATAAACAAATATTTTAAAAAAATATAATAATAATAATAATAATGATAGCAAAGATAATGATAGTTATTATAGCGGCGGATTCAATGATGATGGCGATGGTGGTGTGGTGGAGGCAACGACAACAATAATGACAGCAAGGGGTGTCAATTATATGGTGAAGACAAAAATGATTGCAGCAACAAGAGTATGGGTGGCAATAGTAGAGAGATGATGCTAACAATATGCTAAATAATAATAAAAATATGCGTTTAATAATAAAGCTAAATAATAATAATATGCCGAAGGAGGTAGGGTGGTGGTGGTAATGGTGACAGGTAATAATAATAATGGTGGAATAATGATAATAAAAATATGCGTTTAATTAATAAAGCTAAATAATAAAAAAAATAATTAGACGTTGACTTTACTCATATTTGGAAGAGAGATTATTTCATCTTCTCGATTTTTAAATCAATAATAGAATGTCCAAATTGAAGCTTAATGTCATTAGTCCTGATCTATATCACTAAAAATACTTTTTAAGTAGAAAATCATTTGTTTTAGTGATTTCTAATCTAGCATCGAATAAGTTTAAAAATAAGTAGTTAAAATGATGTGAGACCTTATGTCGCTTGATATAAATATTAAAATTTATTGATTTTTAATATATATTTAAAAATAGGATGATCATTTAAAGATCAAGGATGATGTGCATAGAGGTGATAAGATTACTATACTTGGTTGCACTAAAGCAATTCTTCATGACAGTGATTTTAAATTATCCCCATTCCTCAAATCATTGCCTAATTCAGTGATTGGATATCCATCCTTGAGGTCGGATATCCAAAATCACCACAAGGTCGAGATCTTGGGTTGAAAATTGAGAATAAAAATATCTCTCAGTTCAGCCGATAAAATTGGTATATCGGTATACCATTAATATAGTATATCAATATTATATATTATATTATATTGATATTAATATATTATATTTATGATATATTATATTGTAATATCTTATTAATCATATTATTGTCATATTATTACTCATATAATAATTTTAAATTATAGTAAAAATATATTATTATACTTTATATTTATATAATAAAATTATTTAATATATTGCTTCTATCTTATTTAATCAAAATAATATTAATATTTAAAATAAGATAAAAGTATAAAAAAAACTCTATCCGTAGCAGTCTAGACAGAGTATGAGAAAGGGATTGGAAGATACATTCGCCTAACCAAAAAGATGCGATGTGTTTCTTTGGAAACCATGGAAAAGAGTTATAACTCTTATTGATATGATATTTTAAAATATTTAAAACAATTACTTGGAGATGAAAAAATTTATTTTTTTCTTGATTAAAACTCCAAGGAACCCAACCTGATTTTATTTAACTGATGTTTGTGAAAATGTACGAGAGGTGCCCTTGATTGGATGGCATCGTCGATGACGAGACCTCCTGTCGTCGTCGTCCTCACGGGGGCCCGGTTTAGACCGAGAGAAGTAAGCAGGCAAGGTGAGGAGGTTCAGTTGTCAGTATCGCTGGGGTCTTTTCCATTTGTTGGTTTGCTGTCCGCTCAACTCGAGCCCGGGTTCAGCCTTTCAAGAGTTGCATTAGTTTGAGACAACTATAATATATGATATTTCATTCTAGATATTTATTTGTGTTGAGGTCTGAGGAAAGATATTTATTTGTGTTGAGGTCGAAGTTCCTCCGACCTCAGATCTTAGCTCCTACTGGACTGAAACAGGAAAAGAAGACTGTGTCCTCACAGAAGGTATTTTCCGTTTTGTAGATCGGTGGCTCCGGGCCTAGTGGGCTCGCTGGAGGGCACCACCCCTCACGATTTTGTCATTTAAAATGCGCCTCCTGAGGGAAGGATAATTGAGCCCTCCATTTAAGGAGCAGACATTTTCACTATTTAGTCGATATGAGACTAAATCCGAGACCCTTTATTCCCACAACATCAGCCCCCTAGTGGGAAGGGCCTCTATCTGGCGCGCCATTGTTGAGGTCGAAGTTCCTCCGACCTCAGACCTTAGCCCCCACTGAACTGGAACAAGAAAAGAAGACTGCGTCCCCATAGAAGATATTATCCGCTTTGGAGATCGGTGGCTTGGACCCAGTGGGCTCGCTGGAGGGCGCCACCCCCTCACGGATTTGTCCTTCAAAAGGTGCTTCCTGAGGGAAGGGTAATCCAGCCCTCCATTTAAGGAGCAGATTTTTTTCGCTATTCAGTCGATATGGGACTAAGTCCGAGATCCTTCATTCCCACAACAATTTGGATATCTCGTTATTAATTTTAAAACTAAAAAAAATATGTTTTCCTTAAAAAGAGACAGCCCATCACTAATTATTATTTTACATAATGTTATTTGTATATTTTCTTTGTTTAATTCAATATTTTAGATAAATTTAAACATATGTTGTGAATTATATGTATGAGTTTGAGCATGCTTAGAAATTTGTAAATTGTACAATGGATTTTTTTTTTCAGGCACTTTAAATAAAATTACATATCAAATTCACTTTCCATATCAAATTACATGCATGACAGAGCTAGCAATTTCAGGCACGTTAAAGATTTTTTTTTTCATAATAACGACTCACACCCTACGGATATGAATATGGCTTATAAGATCAGAAAATAAAATGCTACATGAGGGCTTTAGCGCAGACACGTTAAGGCCTCTAAAAACCATCTCTTACCTGGCCAAGGCTTTTACATTTCTAGTTGGGGATGTATCATGTTCATTCAACTAAAGATATTATGTTAGGAATATTTGGTTCGATTTGATTAGACTTTCTCTATGTTACTCATTTGCAACTTGACTTTAGTGAAAACAATATTAGCGTATGAGAAATAAAACTAGGAGAAATGAAGCCACTAGCTTTCATAGAGTAAACAAATGTTATGAACTATTAATTACAAGGCCCTTTTTCTTAAAGCTCGATCAGAGATTTGGTTTGGGCGCAGTTCTCAAAAAGTATAATATCTTGTAATTTTTACTACAAAACCGGACACATGTGATCCATGTAATTGAGGGAAATAGAGAAGGAGAGAGATGTGCAGTTGGGAACCAATTCTTTTCTTTTACTAGTGGCATTATGGTTAAAATTCATCTATAAGGGCTTTTGAACTTGAAAAGTATGTTGGTTTGAAAACAGGAATAGGAAAACTCATGCTTAGTGGAATAATTATGCAATGGGTTATCATTTTATTTGTTGGCTACAACTTAAAAGATAACTTCTATGCAAAAAGCTTTTTTTTTTTTAATGTCTATTAAAAATATGCATAAACAGTGTTCTTGTACCACGAGTGGCTTATGATAGCGTCTCTTTGAAATATGCTCGGCATAAAAAAAATCTGCCGATCTAATTATTCCATACTTATGCAAATATTCTAAAAGCTATTTGATAGGCACAAAGCTTATTTCAATTTTTTCCCTTCTTTTATTCTCTAATTAAATACTATCTATATTCCCAATTGTAGGAGGTTAGTTCAGTAACAAATGAAAAAGGCTTTTTTATAATAAAAAATTAAAAATTACACACGCGCACGCACACATATATAGAATCCTATAAAGATGGCTTCTTGTGTAATTTAACCTTCAAGGATCACTATTTGCATATATATA
>JAOXJJ010000603.1:0-10150 GCA_025769935.1 Phoenix roebelenii
CTGTTCAACTTAGCTTAATTAATTGAAAAGTTTAGAAGTAGTTGAAAAGTTTTAAAAGACCCAATTCACCCCCCCCCCCTCTTGGGTTGTCACCTTGGGCAACACTATCCTCCTTAGTCAAGGCTAAGGAGCCTAGCCATGACGATCTGAGTTGAAAAAGGACTTCTAACTTTCTAAGCTCTCAATTTGCTGTTACAAAGTTTAGATACCATGAAGCCCCTATGTTGGACAGGAAGGCGATGACCTCACTTATCTTGATGATCCTAAGCTTTCCTGGACATAGCTATAAGTGAAACAAGACAGTCAGCAACATTTATAGTGACGATAGGACCCTAAACATTGACTTAATAACCCTTTCTCAGTACTTTTGATGACCACTGCTAACTTAAGTGAGAACGAATGAAAGGAGTTGGGCATAGAGGATTTACACAGAATAAGGGATCAGTGGCCCTACATCTTTGTACCACTAAAAAAGTAGGCTTGTTTTATGACTCAAACGCAAAATCAGAGACTTCCTAAAATATGAAAAAAGATCATAAAAGAACACTAACTGGAAAACGGACTTGAAGTCTGAAAAAGAGTATTCAAGACTGAGTACCTTTCAATTTGAGATGTGGACTGATCTTCTTGAGACTCTAGGATTTGACAATTTTGATTGATGAGTACTGTGAGGAGCATATCCATTCGTGACCTTTAAATTGTTTATGTAACTTTCAACCTGGAGGATGCCAACTGGCTGAGTTGATGCAGTCTCTTGTCTTGATGCAAGAGACTTGGCTTCAATAACACCGTCAGTCTGATATTTGGCAGGGCTTCCAACCATCAGCAACTGGTGTACATAAAGACGAATTTGCAGCTTCACAAACCAATCAAACCTGGATGCTTGTAACTAATGTAGACTAATTATCTTCACATTAGAATGCATTTTGTATAATTTTTATGTCCTTGAAACATTGTCCTGGAGTTGCCTAAGATGGGCAGTTGAAAGTTGAAACTACCATATTCTTCAACAGGTGGGACACCTCCCACTAATCCAAAATTTATAGGTAAAGAATGATGCTTTTTATTTGTTGAGGTAAGCAACCAATTTTAGTGCCTCTCCTTCATTGCAATCAATCGTTTATTTTAATTTTTCCATGAATATCTTCTTGTGCAACTTAGCTTCTTATTCTTTTACCTTCCCTGCAACATCAAGAAAGTACTGTTGGATGCAGTTAAGGGAACTATATCGAACCTGCCACACTTGATTCACCTGATTTGATTTGTTACTGAAGGGTGTCATTTATTGCTCACTTTATCAGATTAGACACTATACTTGCTAAAATGCTGCCACATGACATGGATCAGATTAATTGGTTTACTCAATTAGCATCTCTTCTCCTTTTCAGATACATCCTGATTTTCAACATCAGCACATGCCCTATAGCTTTCTGAACTTTGTCTTCCTTGGTTGGGCCTCTACCTATTAATATATTTGTCACATTAGGAATTTATATTCTCCTAATTTTTTTTCTTAACTGTTGTAGTAACTTTAAAGAAAAGCTTGCCATCATACATAGATTTGCTTATGTTCACCAGTAGAGTAAGGGCTCTATGGTTGTACATGAACAGTGGTCGCGGCTGTTTGTTAAATAATGTAGTATCTGGAATCTCAAAATTACTTGAGCATGAAATCGTATTCTCCGTGACTTTGATGCAACCTATATTTCTATATGGCCAGTGCATTACTCTTGCTTAGTCCTTTATGTATTGTCCATGAACAACTTAGCAGAAAGATCGTATATCTAAATCATGTGGTATTTTCACTTCACTTTCATCAGGTAGCCTGTACAGAGCTCAGAAATAGTCGTCTATTTTTAAAGCTATTAGAAGCTGTTCTTAAAACCGGTAATCGCATGAATGATGGTACCTACCGTGGAGGAGCACAAGCCTTCAAACTTGACACACTCCTGAAGCTGGCAGATGTCAAAGGAACTGATGGGAAGACAACATTGTTACATTTTGTCGTTCAAGAGATTATCCGATCTGAAGGTGTGCGTGCTATTCGTCTGGCCAGGGAGCAGAGTGGGAGTAACTCCAGTCTGAATTTGGATATATTTACTGATGATACTTTCCAAGACTCTGAAGACCATTACCATAAACTTGGCCTTAAAGTTGTTTCAGGGTTAGGCCATGAACTTGAGAATGTCAAGAAGGCAGCAGGTTTGGATGCCGATGCTTTAACTAGTACAGTGGCAAGTCTTGGCCATAGGCTGGTGAAGACAAAAGAGTTCCTGAATACAAGCATGAAAAGCATGGAGGAAGAAAGTGGTTTTCACCACTCACTCAAGTGTTTCATAGAGCAAGCTGAAGCTGATGTCACTTTCTTACTGGAGGAAGAAAAGAGAATAAGATTATTGGTGAAGAGCACCGTTGATTATTTCCATGGAAGTGCAGGGAAGGATGAGGGATTTCATCTGTTTGTGATTGTCCGGGACTTTCTTGGGATGGTAGACAAGGCATGCAAAGAAGTGAGAGAATTACGGAAGAAAGTAACAAGAACGCCAGGTAGGGAAACAAGAACATCTTCACCTGTTCGAGATCCACGACAGTTGCTTTTTCCAGCAATAAGGGATCGGCGGGTTGATAGTTCCAGCTCTGATGATGATGAGAACTAACTTTAGATGGAGGAGGTATGTATTTTTTCCCATCCTTGAATATTAAAGTCATTAAGTGGTGATAACTATTAACTGTTAGGAATACACAGGCGCACACAAAATGTAAGAGCGCCAATAAATTTCTATCAGAGACCATCTGGACTATTGAATCAAATTGCAAGAAATCCTAAGCATCTAAGCTAGATTATAAAGCTTTTGTTTCGGGTTTCCAGCTTCTAAATACAAAAAGGATTTTTTCTGTGTTGAAGCAAGAATTCCTTTCTAATCTGACATCTATTTGGATTTCTTTTCTATTGCAACATCTGTTAAAAGAATTCCTTTCTAAACTTCCTTCCGAACTCTTACTTTATCCAACCCATTTCCTAAGATGTGATCCTCTTAAATCAGACATCCTTTTCGTTCCCATGGAACTCTTTGTTCTCAGGTTGTCTCAAGTTCCACTGTTCTAGTGGTCAAGGTTGTAGGGCCACATTTCATCATCACCCAGTAGTTGAGGCATATGTGATTGATGGTCTTGATGGGATGTAAATATCTTGAACCACTTAGCTTTACAATGTATCGTAATGACATTCATAATTGGTTGAATAAGATTTTCAACTATGAATCATATTGACTGTTGGAGTCTTCTGACTTCCAGGTCCAAAATCACTCTCGCATTTAACACATAAAAGAGGATCGCTTGCTAACCAAGATTGCAAACCTTTTCATGGGTAAACCCCTTCTCAAGTGTCAAGCTCCAGCTTTTGCAGTAGCAACAAACATTCTTGATCCTTGGAATTAATTAAGCCCTTACCCACAATTCAAGGTATTCTGTGTTCTAAAATAATAGGGTGTTCTCAGCTCAAGACAATCACATCAAATTCTTCTTTTTTTTTTTGTTTTTTTTTTTTGTGTGGGTGTGTTGTAACATTAAATTCATTTGATGAACTGGACTCCTCAGCCCATACCTTATATTTGGGGTTTGAACCCCTTGACCCATTCTTGCCATTCATTAGATACCCAATTTCCATAGAACATATCACCATTCCCTTGAATGAAAGGTAGTACTACCTTTCATTCCTTCAACATCCTCACAAACCTGAGCCCCTCGACAACATCTCACATGGAGCTTACGCATTCACAGACTTACTTGTTCTTTAATTGAGATAAGCATTTACCTCTAGTCCTTTCTCCAAATTTATAAAACTCTGTTGTATGAGCGCGTGCACCTAGAGTCCCAGAGATGCTCCATCTCCCTAAACTATGTATTGTTGTGTATTCGTTTATTTTCTTCCAAAGTATGCCAAGAGATTTCCTATAACTCCATGCAATAATGGAAACATAAGCAACACATTTAAAATGAACTAGGATATGATGTGTACATTTGAATGGAAGTAGACCTATACTATACCATGTAACAATCGTAGTTTAAAACAATGTTTTATTATATTTTTTTTCCAAAGCTAAGTTTTTAACATAAATCAATGTCCCAGGTGATACAGTTCTACTGCATCAATGAATTTTTATTGCTAAGCTGCGATTGATCGTACAATTGTTTTCTTTCCCTAGTACACATGTATTTGCACATCCTTTACTAGTAGCTTTGTTCAATTTGCTATACTAGAGCTATAGAAATATCTTGTGAAGCACTTTATGGATTGGCTAAGGTTAGTTACCTTCCACAACAGCCTATATATTTGGTTAAACTACAAAAGTATTGCCGAGCCATCTTTAAATTCATCATTCTGATGTCGTGGTTGCAGTTCTTCAGGACTCCAAAATGTAGTGGCATATGATTTATTGGCATGCTTTCCTTCGTGGTATTTGTAAACTTGAACCTGTCTATCTTCTCTGGCAGAAACACGAACTAGAAGGCAGGGTATTGGAATCATGAAGGATTTCATCTGGATTGCCACGTGCCATGAGCGAGGGTTGCAAATACATCTTGGATCGGTCCTACATAAGGCCCACCACAGGAAAATTAGATTGATTGTATTTATGATCATTCTTTTGTTTTTTAAGGAATGGAAAGAAAAGAAATTATAAGGAAAAGTTTGAAGCCTGAATATGATTTCAGTTTTAGCTGTTAATTTGTTTAGGGAAAACTAAAAAGTGTAGATTTCTATATATATCAATATTTATACTGTTTTAGACATTGCACTACCTTCTAAGCCACAAAAGAAAGATTAAGATGAAAAAGATATTGGATTACCAACGTCTGTCTCAGATTTTATGTGCTATGCTACGCTGTTACAGTGATCCCATTGTAGCTTTGTTGATCTTTAGCCAACCATTGAAAAACAATGCTTGTATTGCTTTTGATTTTCTTAGCTGTAAAAATAAAAAACACATCTATCAGGTCAAAATAGAGCAATCTTGTTGGTACACCAAGTCTCGCAATCATCTTTCTTATTAAAAATATAGAAGAAAGATTTTTATTTTTAATTTTTCAAAAAAAAATTAAGAATATATAGAATGGTATATTTTACTTTTTTGATTTCCAATAAATACAAAAAGACAGCCAACCTATCTTCTAATCATTGAGGCCTTTGAAAATTCAAACTAGTTTCATTTTTCCCTTCCTCTAAATTCAAACTGCAAGAGTATCATAAGCAATGAAGGAAATCATATTATATTAAGTCCAGATCAGCTTCGAGTTCAAATTAGATTTCATGAGGCTCATTTAAAACAGGCAGCATTTTCATTTAATCCCAAAGATACCAAAGAGAGGTCTAGCAAAAAAATAATAAAAAAAAGATACCAAGGCAACCCAATCCGGCTCCAGCTCAAGTTACAACTTCCGTAGAAAAACAGGCAAAATTTTCATTCAATCCCAAAGATATCAAAGAAAGGGCACCCCAAATCTAGCTCCAGCTCAAGTTACAACTCCGTAGAAAGTAAATTTTTCATTAAATCCTATTAAGGGATCAAAGAAAAGCCAGCTCACTCCAACTCCAGCTCAAA
This sequence comes from Phoenix roebelenii, assembly GCA_025769935.1. NCBI lineage: Eukaryota > Viridiplantae > Streptophyta > Magnoliopsida > Arecales > Arecaceae > Phoenix > Phoenix roebelenii. The sequence continues at coordinate 5,601 of JAOXJJ010000603.1, forward strand.
TTACAACTATATAGAAAAAAAATGAGCGCAGCACAATACACACTTAATTGTACCCTAACATTACAAAAAAAAATAAAAGTAGCTGCTCTCAGCTCTAGTAATAATATTTCTTTTTCATAAGAAAACTTCAATAAATTCATAACGGATTACAGATTTCAATGCCACGTATCCCACAATGAATGCTATAATTCAAGAAAATGAATTTAACAAATAATCATTAAAAAAAAGTTAAGATTTCTCTTCGTTCGGAATTCCCAAGTCGACATTACAATCTAATCTAACTAACTGAGGCTAACCGGAGAAATCCCCTACATTAATACATCACCAACCCACCACCAAAAAGAAAAAGAGAAGGGAAACAAAACTATGAATTATTTAGCTCTCGTCGGCGACGGACTTGGAAGAGCCGGTGCCGGTCTTCTTTGGGAGCAATAGGTTGTGGATGTTGGGCATCACACCGCCGTTAGCGATCGTCACCGTCCCCAAGAGCCTCGACAGCTCCTCATCGTTCCTTACAGCGAGCTGGATGTGCCTCGGGACAATCCTGGTCTTCTTGTTGTCCCTCGCTGCGTTCCCGGCAAGCTCCAAGACCTAACCACACGGCCAGCCGAGAAGATTATATCCGTGCCCAACCCGAACCCCAAATTTCATGAAATTCGTGATCAAAATAAAAAATTTACGAACAAAACCTGCTAAAAATCGCAACTTCATGCAATACGATCGATACCAAGAAGGAAATTCCGAGAGTTTCAGGCCGAAATTGGAAAATTCTCTTAAAAGTATCAAATTTCTTCCAACAAAGATAACTAGGAGGAACGAAAAAGAGGAGGGAAGGAGCGAAGATTACCTCGGCAGCGAGGTACTCGAGGACGGCGGCGAGGTAGACCGGAGCGCCGGCACCGACGCGCTCAGCAAACTTGCCCGCCTTCAGGAAGCGGGCGATACGGCCGACGGGAAACTGGAGACCGGCCTTGCTGCTCCTAGACGTGGCCTTCTTCGAGGCCGCGGAGCCGATGGCTTTCCCTCTTCCGGCCATGTTGACAAGGAACTAGGGTTTAGGCTTCGGAGAGGGGGCGACCAGAGAAGAGACGTTTCACGGAACTCGAGAAGAACGAGGATCCATGGTGTGGTTCGTATCTCTTATTTATAGGGTTACCATTAGCGGGATTGTTGGACCAATGACAAAGGATTACGAGGATCGCAATCTGAGCCGTTTGTTAGTAATGGCTTTGAACGGTCGGATGTGTAAAAAGGAGCACGAGGAACTTTTCTCCATTCCAATCAACCATAGAATGTTGAGGTGCGGCTCGCATTAGATTACGACCATACCATAGATTTTGGTCCCGCTCAAAAAAGAAATTATATCTTACATGGCATGCACGATGTAAATTTTGTAAAGCAGAGGGCTTAGTTTAGAAATCATATTTATCCAACCAAAGAGATGTTGCAGTATGAAAATTATTACTACAATATCGGAACAATATGTTCTGGAATTTCGTAAGTCGAGGAGCCGCGTTTAAAGTCTTCAAACAGAGGTGGTGATACCTAGTTGTAGCAGTATATGCAACCATACCTAGAAAATAGAGCATGCTCCCCCGATACACAACTTATTCTTCGATTATGTACAGGTACTCAAATCCTATCTAATGAATAATTGATGTGGGACTAAACATATGCCACATATATTTTTTTATTTAAGTTATGACGTTTTCGTCAGGCTAAAAGTTTAAATTTATTTAAATCTAATCATAAGTACCACAATCGGCACATGATCAGCTCCAATAAGTCCGTGCTACAGTGTTCCTTCGTCCACATAGATTATGGGACAGATTCGCTTTGATATCATTTGTCACAACTCAAAATCTCATGCAAAAAGACTAATCGAAAGATATTTTTTAGACTTCTTGATTCTATATAAGTATTCAAGATCTACCTAGCGCCTAATCGATACACATGATCACATGGATCACAAGAGTTTTCGTATAAATACCAGTAGTTGAGGGTATCAAGTACATGCCCCGCAAGGGGTCACCAGATTTTCAGGAGAGACCCGCACCCAAATCGTTCCCAACATGATACCATTAATTAGAAGCTATCTATAGCGCCACCAAACTGGATATCAGGCCATTTTTCCTGGTATCCATATACGATAATTACAAATCAGCAAGCAATGGAAGTCGTAGATAAGTTCCAGGTAAATCTCTATCGTTCTAAACTTTCATTAAAGAAGAAAGACAAAAGAGAGGGGAGTCCACGAAAGCGTGGGGAATTCACAAGAAAAGAAATTCATAACCGACTATGAACAGTCTTCAACCCATATCATCAGCACCACAAACACCCAATCAGAGGGAGCGCGTGGGGGCCCATAGGGGAGAGACGAGCTCAGGCGAGCTCAGGCGGCTCAGCTCCCGCCGGAGGAGGAGTCCTTGCCGGAGGTGGACTTATTGGGGACGAGGCGGCCGTCAATGTGGGGCGTGACGCCGCCGCTGGCGATGGTGACGGAGCCCAGCAGCTTACACAGCTCTTCGTCGTTCCTCACCGCCAGCTGGATGTGCCGCGGACTGATGCGATTCTTCTTATTGTCACGCGCCGCAGTTCCCGCCAACTCCACCACCTGCCCAATAAAATAAAAAGTTTCAACATAATACTTATTTAATTAAAAGAAAAGCCTTCAAACAACCAAGAAAGGTTCACGACGATTGCATCTCACACAGCTCTTAAAGCATTCCGAAATCTTTCTTTTATCATGCTTTAAGATACAACCCGAACCCACCAAGAAATTGTTGCTAGACCCGATAAAGTATCAAAATTTCGGCATTTGTGTTGCCGACTTCTATCGAAACCTCTTTCCCCAAATAATTAAAGAATAGAGAGGGAACCTATGGGAACTTGTGAAGTATAACGAGCTTCCAAAAAGTAATTTGAATCTTTTGGCTTTTAAATACGTCCAAGAAAGAAGGGGTGTAATTAGGTAAAATCTATTTAGCAACGGATTAAGAAAAGAACTTCAAATATATTTTCCTATTTTGGCATCAGAACTCGGAGGAAATGATACCCAAATAAACGAAAGCAGAGACGAAACAAAACTACGCAGAATGGCTGAAGACATTAATCCGAAAATCATAGAGACGTTAGCAACGGATTTCAACAAGAAATCCTAGAATCAACAAAACCCAGAACTCCATAGATTAAATCCTACAGAAGCTGGCAACAAGAAGAAGCATAACTTAGAGCAGTAAAAAAGAACTGGATATCTCTCACGAAATCTACCAAGAGCTACGATTTCTTGAACAAGTTTACAGTACATTATACTACGATCCGAGAACAAAAAAGAAAAGTAATGACGAACAAGAAATTTGAAGAAAAAGAACCAACACCCTAAGAAGAACAGCCCATATGCAAGAAATCCAGCAACTCAGAAACTTAAATGGGTGGCGAAGAAAGAAATGGAGGAGAAGGACCAACCTCGGAGGCGAGGTACTCGAGGACGGCGGCGAGGTAGACCGAAGCGGCATCGCTGACGCGATCCGCGTACTTGCCGGTCTTGAGGAAACGGGCGATCCTCCCGATGGGGAACTGAAGCCCCGCTCTTCTGCTCCTCGACCTTACCTTCTTTTGCCACAACAAGAGCTTCTTCTTCCCTTTGCCCGCCATTGCTCCAAGAAAGAAGCCGAGATTTCAAAACAGCGAAGGCCAGAGGGAGAGAGGGAGGGAACGTAAAAAAGGAGTTACGTGACGTTATCCGGCCTTTATATGGTGCACCGGTTGAATGCTGGGCCAAGTGACGTCAGAACACGCGGATCCCGTCGGGGCGACGCGTTTTTGAACGGCTGGATCGCGATCCTAGAGGGTACATTCTGGAAGCGAGGCAAATTTGGAGGGTTGGGGTTGCATCTTTCGCGACGTCCAGTGGCTGCTTTAAAATCTGTGCAGAGGGATGAGAGCTGTGCTTTTTTTTTTTTTGTTTTGCTGCTGCTGCTAAGACTGATGATTCGCAAATTTCTAGTCCAGACACATCCAAAAAAAGTAAAAAATAAAATATTTCGGAGCGCTTCAGGCAACTTTCTTTTATCGATCCACAGGTCAAAGTAATTGCCCACAAATGGAGCTACCCAGTCCGCGACTCTGTTGGCCTTTGGAACACCACATCGTCACTAACCCTGGCCCAACCCGAACCCTAGTTTGGGGGTCTTTGTTATGTTAGCGTTTGCGGCGCAATGGACAGTAATTTCACGACTGGTATATTTATACCTTGAGAGGTCACCAGATTTACGGCTGTGATGGAAAGCGATCAACCAGGCTAATGAGACTGGGGGTTCCATGAGTTGCGTGTATGGCTGAGTACTAACCGGGCCCGCCCATGATAATATACAACATGAATCAATGGTGTATGGGTTATAATGTTTCTTAGGCCCAGCCAATTATGTGAGCCATGCTTAGTATTTTTTATAAACTACAAGAATATTATGTACGTACAATCCACATTGAGATATGCAACGAATAATTTTTAATATACTAATAAAAATATTAAGTGTCCATAATAAAAAGTA
>JAOXJJ010000603.1:10250-48168 GCA_025769935.1 Phoenix roebelenii
GGGTTTAAGGAAATAGAGTTGCGCCTTCACTAACACCGGTCGGTTTTGGTGTAATGGTAGCGCTTGATCCTGACAAATCTAATATATCATAATTGTAATAAAAGATTTAATAAATTATATATTACTAAAATAAATAAATAGACACTTATTTGGATTTTTAGCAATATATAATTCATTAAATCTTTTATTACAATTGTGACATATTAGATTTTTTTTAGAATAATTGATTACTAATTTTATGCTAGCTAAATAATTATTATAATTAAAATTTAATATGTCACAATTGTAATAAAAGATTTAATGAATTATATATTGCTAACAATCCAAAGAAGTATCTATTTATTTTTGTTAGTAATATATAATTTATTAAATCCTTTATTACAATTGTGACATATTAGATTTTAATTACAATAATTGTTTAGCTAGTGCAAAATTAATAATCAATTATTCTAAAAAAAAGATAATAATTTGCTTAACCTTCAAGAATTTTATCATACCTCCATTTGGACTCCTCAAGGAGTAATTTCCGAATCCTATTCAAACGAAAAATTTAAAAATTGGTTAATACATAATAATTAATTCATTGAATTGATAAATTAGATCTCAATTACAATAATTATCTTGCTAGCATAAAATTAGTAATCAATTATTCTAATATAGTAATAAATTATTCTAATATATAATTTATTGAATTGACATATTAGATCTCAATCTCAATAATTATTTTGCTGGCACAAAATTAGCAATCAATTATTCTAATAAGGTAATAAATTATTCTAATATATAATTCATTGAATTGATATATTAGATTTCAATTACAATAATTATCTAGCTAGCACTAAATTAATAATTAAATATTACTGATTAGGAAAATTCAAACAAAAAATTTAAAAATTGGTTAATCCATTATAGCAAATTTACGTTTGCACTTAGGCTTTTGTAAAAATTGAATTTATGTGATTTATAGTGATTATATCCACTAACTAATAGTGTTAAAGAAAAACTTGTAAAAAAGGTATACGTGCGTAAGAAAGGCCGGTACTTAAGTGAGTACTAACCGGGCCCGCCCACGATATTATACAACATGAGTCAATGGCGTATTGGACATGTTGTGGTTCAAATCTGGCCCGAGGGTAACCACACCGGGGGAGTCGAGTGAGCTGCCGGAATGTGGAGGAAAAGGATGGAAATCACTTCCCGCACGGCGGCGTACCTGCACAAAATCTTGCCGGTGTTTCCGGTGAGGGCCCTCCGATGATCAAGTTAGTGTGGAACTCAGTTGGTCTAGTCAAAAGTCCCCTAGGTGTTATCTGACGGGGCTAATTATAGTCCCTGTGGAGAGGCCCAGGTGGCGGAAATATTACCCGTCCTCATCATGAAAAGTGATGGCATGCAGCTAGAGTTTGCTGGTGGCGTGTGGTGCTGTCTGTTCTTAAAAACGGTAAGATGTTGACAGTCGTAGCAGGGTATGGCCGGAGTAGCATGGTATTGTCCTTGGCTGTCGCGGGCCAGCAAGCAAAACATGACGTGGGGGTGTCGCTATGTACGACCATGTAGGAGGGCGTAGGCGCCCATGTGGGTGTGGCCGTTGGTAGGGCCGAGCTCGTTGAAAGGTCGTATCACACATTTGGTGAGGATGACCTAACGGGTGCTGAGGTTAGCCTAGCATCTCGGGCTGTGAGGTGTGCTTAGCGGAGCGCCCCGAGCTCAAGTGTCGGGGCATATCGTTGGAAAAGGTGCCTCGAGCTCGGTCGGGGCGAGTCAGCAAATACAAGAGACGTCCCAAACTTGATCAGGCGAGTCGGCGAATATAGGAGATGCCCCAAACTTGGTCGGGCGAGTCGATGAATACAGGAGACGCCCCGGACTTGGTCGGGCGAGTCGGCGAATATCCGAGGTTGAAGGAGCTTTCAAAGGAGTCCGAGGTCGAGCTGGTTCTGGATCGGACCAAAGTTCCGTCTGGCTGGCGTTGGTGTCTTTTGGGCCGAAATTGGGTGGCCTTTTTATTGTGGGCAGGACGATATATTTCGTCCCCTATCATTTGCCCTCCGACTTTCGAGATCAAGTCACTCTTTGGCTCAGACAAAGGAAGCAGTCGGATTATTGGTCGTCCTGCGGTGTAGCCCAGTGTTGTGAAGATGTGCACGCCAAGCAGGGGACACTTGGTGCATTTTATAGCTGAGGGCTTTGAGTTAGGATTTCAGAGCCGGGCTTAGGTGGCTTATACTGCCACGTCACCCTGAGTAGAATCCGCTATGGGAGCTTCTTAGTGTTCCACGTGCGCATTCTTTTCCAAGGGATTGCTGGATGGAATGGGAAGGGGGCGATTATTAATGCCTCATCCCCTGAAGCGCCCCGCCTGATGGAACGCAAGAGGTCGTTTATTAATGCTCCATTCTTCGAAGCATCTCGCTCGATGGAATACAACAGGCCAGCTATCAATGTTCCAATCTCTGGAGCACCCTCCATAATGATCGGCATTTAGTGCCGCGATCCAAAAAGATTTGCTGAGGCCGTTTCGGGGCTTGCTATGTGGCGGAACTCAGCTCATCTGATCGCTTGGGCTATCCGATCAGAGCCATTGTAGTGGGCTATATAAGACCTGAGAGGGCCCTAGGATCGTTATTTGATCCTTTCCGCCTCTACCTTCTTTCTTCTCGGCTGCCATTGATGTGGTGTTCAAGTCTCTCCTTGGGTGTTCTGGGAGCTTCTCGTCGGTCTTTGCGTCGAGCGCTATTTTCAATCCCCGACGATCATTCTTCTTCTCCCCGATCATCTTCTTTAGCAAGCTTTTGGGTAGGCATTTTATCCCTTGCTCGATCGCTCGAAGAGTCTCTTGTCTTCTCCCCTCTTTGTAATTCTGTGACCGAGGCAATGGGTTCGCCTACGAGGGCCTTGATGTTCGGTGTAGGTACATCTCGAGTTACCAACCTGCCTAAAATTTGGATCGGAGTGTACATAGAGATGTTCCGAGCATGGCTGAGGTTCCCTCTGCACGGGTTTATGGGAGAGCTTCTGACGGCTGACCATCTTGTGCCTACATAGCTCGCCCCGAACTCATGGAGAATGATAATTGGCTTCCTCACCCTCTGCCTTGCACACGGTCTGTCCCCCCCAGTGAACGTCTTTAGGAGTTGCTTTATATTAAAAGGAAACTCCGCAAACAAGAGGTGGTAGTTCTTCTCCCCCCGAGGAGGTCGTAAGCTTTTCGAACGCATTCCTACTTCCATCCATGGGTGGAAGGATAAGTTTTTCTTTATTTCCTCTGAGTGGTCGTGGGGGTTTAATCCGACCTGGAGCTTTCTGTTGGCCTCGGTGAACAACAGGCTCCCACAATTGTTGCAGTCTGAGCAGGAAATTTTAGACAGTTTGCTCAAACTAGAAGAAACTCCACGGCTCTCCGACCTGCTCAGTGAGGAGGCTTTAGTAAATCTTGGCCTGAGTCTAGCTCGCCCCGAAGGTAAGAGTAGCATAGTTGTTCCTTTTTTCTTCCCATGCTGGATTCTAATAAGATCTTCTGTCATCAGATATCACAGGGATGATCTTCAACGTTGAGACACTGATGGCTGAGTACAGGAAGAGGAGGGCCTCCCTGGAAGGGGCTCAGTCTGAAAGGAGGCCAAAGAAGGCTAGGGTTGCCTCCAGCCCCGGAATTGAGCGGGAAGAGCTCGCCCCGATTGAGGTCGCCGCCCCTACTCGGGCCGGATCCAATCAAATCCTTATAGTGGAGGCCGAGGCGCCCCCATTGGGCGGCAGGAAGGGACCCTTCAGACTAAGTGGTGGTCATGCCCATCGTCCAAGTTAAGGAGGTTGGAGAAGTCGCCCAGTTATCCGAATCAGGTCCCGAGCTGGGGAGCGGCCCTGAGGTTTCAATTTCCTCTGTGAACCCGACTCCTGCTGAGGCTACGACTTTTCCTGAGGCTCCGGCCTCAGTCGGGACTTCAGCTCTCCCTGAGGCTCCGGCCTCAGCTGGGGTTGACTCCATCCCTCCCGAGTTCGGAGGGAGGCGATTGCGGCATCAATGTCACGTGTCCAAGGACGATACGACTCTTGAGTCCGACGACGTCGCTCGCGAGCTCGTGCGCAGTATCATGTTCCCATGCGACCGAGCTCTAATGGAGGAGAACTTTGACGACTTCGTCCGTCACGCCTATTCGGCCAGTATGCGGGTGAGTGATGCAGCCCTCCCATTCTTTATCTATTTTCTTATGAGTGTCCGACCTCTATTGGCATTTTGTCTTTTGTGGCAGTCCCTCCATGTGCTTGACATGTTAATGTCTAGCATGCTCGCTTACCGGGAGGAGAAGAGGGCGCTCATGTCGAGGATGGAGCAGGTCGAGCTCCGAAAATAGGAGGCCAAGGCTTGGGTGGCAACTGCTATGCAGCGGCAGCAAGAGGCCGAGGAACGAGTGGCGGTTGTCGAACAACAGCGGCACGAGGCCAAGGAATGAGCGGCGGTTGTCGAGCAGCAGTGGCGCGAGGCCGAGAAGAAGGCCATGGTTGCCATGTAGCGGCTCCGAAAGGCCAAAAAGAAGGTGCGGGCTGCCAAAGTCTTGATGAAAGACAGGCTCGCCCAGATTCAAGATATGAAGGCCGAGCATTTTTGGGCTCGCTCGTCTATCGCAGGCCGCATTTCCAAGCTTGAAGCCGCTCTAATTAAATGGCAGGGCGAGGCCGAGGCTCCGAGGGTAAAGCTTGGGCGACTCGAGAGTTTCGTGGAGGAGTCTGCCCGCGAAGTTGTCAGAAGATTTTGTCAGTCAAAGGAGTACCTTGATGAACTGGCGGAGGGGGCTACCACTGCCATGATCTAGGGCTTTGACAATTGTCATAGCCAAGTGCAACGATTCTGCCCTAGAGTCAAATCTGGATGAAACTATTGAAGTGGCTGGGGGTGCTGCAGAGGCCAACGCCAAAGTCAGGACAGAGATCGTCCCCGAAGTCGCTAGTGGGATGGAATTACGAGCCATTCCTGATACTAGCGTCGAAGCTGAAGCCGCCCTCGAGGTCAGCGTAGATGCCACTCCTGAGGTCGCCAACGGAACAGAGGCCGCTCCTGACGTTAATGTAGAGATTGTCCAAGTCGACTAGCTTTCATTTTTATTTTTGTAAAGTCGTCCACCTGGGCCTTTTATATTCAACCTAGAGGTGGGCATTGGGTCGGGCCACCCAGGGCCCGACACGGCCCGCTTGCTACAGTAACGGGCCGTGCTAGGCACGGCTCATAAAAGGGGGTCGGCCTGGGTTAAGGATTTCTGGCCTGCGGGCCGAGCCCGAAACGACCTATAAGGGCCTGGGCTGGCACGATTCATGGGCCAAGCACAAATTTATAGGACTTCAATTTTTTTCCAAAATACCCTCAAATTAGCTGTTTTAAGGCTATTGGGAGGGGCAAAATGGGTAAAAAGCCATAAATAACCATTATGGGCCAAAAAAATAGTCGTTATGGGCCACCCATAACGGCTATTTTTTTTGGACAGCCTGTCTCGTGCCTGGCACGGCCCGTGCCGGGCCCGGCATGGCCTGCCACCCCACGGGCCTAGAGTCGTGCCGGGGTTAGCCTTTAGGTTAAGCGGGCCGTGCCAGGCACGGCCCGTTTAGTAACAGGCCGGGCCAGGCACGGTCCGTTTGGTTTGTTGCCCCGTGGGCCTGGACCGGACCGGGCCCGGCACGGCCCGATGCCCATCTCTAATTCAACCCGACCTCAAGGTCGGGCTCCCTTGTATTTGGCCCTCGGCCCTTTTTGATATAAATAAAGTATGCATTCCTTTCAGCATGTTGTGCCATTGACCATGTATTTGAGCTCGTCCTGCTTTTTGTCCAGTTATCAAAATCCGAACTGCGTAGCTTAGGTCTGGGTTTATCCTGCATAGCAGGAGCCATGTTGGGCGTTTATCGAAGTCCTTATACTTGGCATTTACTTCTAGCTTGGCCATAATCCTTCAATAGAACGAGCTTGTAGCTCTTTGTTTGATATCGCAAGCCACCTTGAGCCCGGCTTAAAAAGGTGACACTGGTGAAGAAGAAAAACTGACTCGAGACCAGCTCAAGAATAGAAGTCCACTCGAGGGTTGACACCAGCTCGAGAATAGAAGTCCGCCTGAGGGTTGACACCTGTTGGAAATAGGAGTCCGCACGAAGGTGGACACCTGCTCGGGAATAGAAGTCCGCCCGAGGGTCGACACTAGCTCAAAAATAGAAGTCCGCCATGGAGTTGACACCTACTTGGAAATAGAAGTCCGCCCGAGGGTTGACACCAGCTCGAAAATAGGAGTTCGCTCGAGGGTCGACACCAGCTCGAGAATAGGAGTCCACCCGAGGGTTGACACCTGCTCAAAATAGAAGTCTGCTCGAGGGTTGACACCTGCTCAAAAATAGAAGTCCGCCCGAGGGTCACACCAACTCGAAAATAGGAGTCTGCCCAAGGGTTGACACCTGCTCGAAAATAGAAGTCTGCCCGACAGTTGACACCTGCTTGGGAATAGGAGTCCGCCCAAGGGTTGACACCTGCTCGGAAATAGGAGTCCTTCCGAGGGTTGACACCAGCTCGGGAATAGGAGTCCGTCCGAGGGTTGAAACCTGCTCGAAAATAGAAGTCCGACTAAGGGTTGACACAGGCTCGAAAATAGGAGTCCACCCAAGGGTTGACACCTGCTCGAAAATATAAGTCCGCCCGAGGGTTGACACCTACTTGGAAATAGGAGTCTGCCCGAGGGTTGACACCGGCTCGAAAATAGAAGTCCGCCCGAGGGTTGACACCTACTTGAGAATAGGAGTCCATCCGAGGGTAGACACCAGCTCAGGAATAGGAGTCTGCCCGTAAGGATTCTTTGGAGAATTGTGTGGACGCTCCTTTTTTGAAGCATCGTCGGGTGGAAGGTGAGGAGTCGGGTATCAGTAGCTCGTCCTCCGAAGCAGCTCTCATAACTCTTTCGGTCTTTAAGGTTATGACCTAGGGAGATCCACCAGGAAAACTTCTAGATAAACCATGTGGTGAGATCCAGCTGGTTAAGCATTTGGTTAACCCAATTCGAGCCATCGAAGTAGGCTATATAATACCTTAAGGAAGGAGGTCTCGTGGCCTTCACTCGATTCCTCTTATTTCCCTCTCCTTTCTTGGCCACCATCCTTGTTGTGAGAAAGTGCAGGGATGGTCTTCAACAATAAGACCCTAATGGCCCAACATAATGGGATGGTTGCGTCGGATGGAGCTCGGTCTGAGTAGAGGTTGAGGAACCTCCTCGCCGGCGTGATGAACGGCTTCCGCTATAGGATGCGCTTCGTCTTCGCCTACGTACGCCAGGGAGAACGACGTTCGGGAGAAGTAGGCTCATCGAGTCAGGCGAGCTATCGGCGGGGGTGACGATCTAGGACGTAGAACGGCAGAGGTTGTTGCTGCGGCCGGGTTGGAAACTTGTTCAAGCCGATGATTCTTCCTAAGTTTCTTTATCTCTTTTTGCTTTTGCTAAATAGGTCATTTAGGCCTTTTTGTATTTAGCCCGACCATAGGGTTGGGAATTTTTGTAATCAGCTATTGGCCTTTCTGTAAAAATAAAGTGGATTTTCTTTTCTACCTTGGAATCTGGAACGATGTATTAAACCTGCCTCACCCGAGTCTTTGCACTTAACTAGCAAGACCTGCACCGTGTAGCTTGGGGATTACCTCGGTTGCTGCATTGCCATGCAACTCTCGTGGAGCCGGCGAAGACTTTGTAGGCCCTGCAATTACCGAGCTTGGATGATACATCCCTTAATGTGGCAACAGCCGGGGGAGATTCTTTTGGCTCGCGACTGATATAGTGTCGGGCGCTCCGATCTTAACTCAAGAGGCAGAGGCATTGTCGTAGATACCTGCGATCGCAAAAGCTCTTCAGCTTACGATCGTCATAACGCAGGGCGTCTTAAGCCGAGCTCAAGGGACGACTTTGTAGATACCGCAAAGGGGTCCGCCACCGGATCAGGGCGTACTAATAAAATACTGCAGGCTTGTAGGATACTGCGGTCGGGGGGGCTCTTCAACGGCTCCCCGTCGACGCCGCAGGGCGCCCTCCACTCAGATCGAGGGCGCACTTGTAGGATACTGTGGTCGGGGGGCTCTTCAATGGATCTCCGTTGATTTCGCAGGACACCCCCCACTTAGATTGGGGGCGCACTTGTAGAATACTGCAGACGGAGGTGCTCTTCAACGGCTCTTCGTTAACACCGTAGGGCGCCCCCTACTCAGATAGGGGGCACACTTGTAGAATACTGCGAACAGAGGTGCTCTTCAACGGCTCTCCATTGATGCCGCAGGGTGCCACCCACTCAGATCGGAGGCGCAATTGTAGAATACTGCGAATGGAGATGCTGTTCAACGAATCCCCGTTGATGCCGAAGGACGCCCTCCACTCATATTGGGGGCGCACTTGTCAATAAATCCTACAGCTGTGAGGCATTTGGCTCTCGGTTGGTGCTGCAGGGCATTCTGAGCCGAGCTCAAGGGACGACTTTATTGATAGATCCTACAGCTATGAAGCCCTTTGGCTCTCGGTTGGTGTTGCACAGCGTCTCGAGCCGAGCTCGAGGGACGACTTTGTAGATAGATCCTGCAGCTGCGAGGTCCTTTGGTTCTCGATTGGTGCTACAGGATATCCCGAACCGAGCTCGAGGGACAACTTTGTCGATAGATTCTGCAACTGCAAAGCCCTTTGGCTCTTAGTTGGCACTGCAAGGCGTCCCAAGCCAAGCTCGAGGGACGACTTTGCGGATAGATCCTGCAGCTGCAAGGTCCTTTGGCTCTCGATTGGTGCTGCAGGACGTCCCGAGCCGAGCTCAAGAGTTGACTTTGTAGATAGATCCTGTAGCTGCGAGGCCCTTTAGCTCTTGGTTGGCACTGCAGGGCGTCCCGAGTCGAGCTCAAGGGACAACTTTGTCGATAGATCCTGCAGCTATGAGACCCTTTGGCTCTCGGTTGGCACTGCAGGGCGTCCCAAGTCGAGCTCGAAAAATAATTTTATCGATTCGTCGGTATATAATTCGTGCCACAGGGGCGATTGGGGATGCGTCAAGCCCATTAGGGCATTTCAGAGACGCTTTGGAGAAATATCAGAGGGGAACTTTATTAATTGACATATTTGGAGATTTTTTTAAAAAAAAGGAACCCTGATCTGGATGGGCTAAAGTCCCTTCTGGGGTTGTAGCTTACATCTCGGGTCTTCAAGCTCGGATTGATGGGGGTGCAACCTCTCCCCTACCCCTCGAAGTCGAGGCGCCGCTAGAATGCGGGAGGCACGGGGTGGTGTTGATGGGGCCCGCGTTGGAGCGACTGTCGTCGGGCCCGTTGTACGGCCCTAGGCTCTCCCCCTCGAACTCTATTTTGTCAGCTTGGTCGCAGACAAACCGACTCAACAGGCCTTGGCAGACAACTGCTTGAATCTTGTCGTAGAGCTAGTAAAAGTCCTCCGTGTCATGATCGTGGTCTCCGTGTAGCTTGGGGATTACCTCGGTTGCTGCATTGCCATGCAACTCTCGTGGAGCTGGCGAAGACTTTGTAGGCCCTGCAATTACCGAGCTTGGATGATACATCCCTTAATGTGGCAGCAGCCGAGGGAGATTCTTTTGGCTCGCGACTGATATAGTGTCGAGCGCTCCGATCTTAACTCAAGAGGCATTGTCGTAGATACCTGCGATCGCGGAAGCTCTTCGGCTTACGATCGTCATAACGCAGGGCATCCCAAGCCGAGCTCAAGGGACGACTTTGTAGATACCGCAAAGGAGTCCGCCATCGAAATCAGGGTGTACTAATAAAATACTGCATGCTTGTAGGATACTGCGGTCGGGGGGCTCTTCAACGGCTCCCCGTCGACGCCGCAGGGCGCCCTCCATTCAGATCGAGGGTGCACTTGTAGGATACTGCGGTCGGGGGGCTCTTCAATGGCTCTCCGTTGACGTCGCAGGGCACCCCCCACTTAGATCGGGGGCGCACTTGTAGAATATTGCAGACGGAGGTGCTCTTCAACGGCTCTCCATTAACACCGCAGGGCGCCCCCCACTCAGATAGGGGGCACACTTGTAGAATACTGCGAACGGAGGTGCTCTTCAACAGCTCCCCATTGACGCCGCAGGGTGCCCCCCACTCAGATCAGAGGTGCAATTGTAGAATATTGCATATGGAGATGCTGTTCAACGAATCCCCGTTGATGCCGAAGGGCGCCCTCCACTCAGATTGGGGGCGCACTTGTCAATAGATCCTACAACTGTGAGGCATTTGGCTCTCGGTTGGCGCTGCAGGGCGTTCTGAGCCGAGCTTAAGGAACGACTTTGTTGATAAATCCTACAGCTACGAGGCCCTTTGCTCTCGGTTGGTGTTGCATGGAGTCTCGAGCCAAGCTCGAGAGACGACTTTATAGATAGATCCTGCAGCTGCGAGGTCCTTTGGTTCTCAATTGGTGCTGCAGGATATCCCGAACCGAGCTCGAGGGATGACTTTGTCGATAGATTCTGCAACTGCAAAGCCCTTTGGCTCTTAGTTGGCATTGCAAGATGTCCCAAGCCGAGCTCGAGGGACGACTTTGCGGATAGATCCTGCAGCTGCAAGGCCCTTTGGCTCTCGATTGGCACTGCAGGGTATCCCGAGCCGAGCTCGAGAGATGACTTTGTAGATAGATCCTGCAGCTGCGAGGCCCTTTAGCTCTTGGTTGGCACTGCAGGGCGTTCCGAGTCAAGCTCAAGGGACAACTTTGTCGATAGATCCTGCAGCTGTGAGACCCTTTGGCTCTCGGTTGGCACTGCAGGGCATCCTAAGCCGAGCTCGAAAAATAATTTTATCGATTCGTCGGTATATAATTCGTGCCACAGGGGCGATTGGGGACACGTCAAGCCCATTAGGGCATTTCAGAGTCGCTTTGGAGAAATCTCAGAGGGGAACTCTATTAATTGACATATTTGGAGTTTTTTTTAAAAAAAAAAGGAACCCTGATCTGGATGGGCTAAAGTCCCTTCCGGGGTTGTAGCTTACATCTCGGGTCTTCAAGCCTGGATTGATGGGGGTGCAACCTCTCCCCTACCCCTCGAAGTCGAGGCGCTGCTAGCGTGTGGGAGGCACGGGGTGGTGTTGATGGGGCCCGCGTTGGAGCGACTATCGTCGGGCCCGTTGTACGGCTCTAGGCTCTCCCCCTCGAGCTCTATTCTGTCAGCTTGGCCGCAGACAAACCAACTCAACAGGCCTTGGCGGACAACTGCTTGAATCTTGTCGCAGAGCTGGTAAAAGTCCTCCATGTCATGATCGTGGTCTCTATGGAAGCGACAGTATTTGTCAGAACGCTTCCATGACTTTGACGGTCTCATCTTCGGTGGAGGTTGGAGATAACTGTAACCCTCAATTTTCTTAAGGATCTTTGTCCGGGAGGACGTGAGGGAAGTGTATTCTCCGAAATTTTGGAGGGGGGCATGTCTATCGGACCTTCGGGGGGACCTGCTCCTCAATCGACGGCGCTCCTCGAGGCATTCCACAACTTGATCTCGGAGCATCTGGACTCGTCGCCCCATTTCTTCGACTTTTCTGTTGAGCTCGGCGATTGATGGGGCTCTCACCGGCTGTAGGCTTTGAACAGCCGTGGTCAGAACTTGGACTTGCTGAGACAGCAGGTAAAACTGCTTTGGTTGGACCTGAGGAATTTGGTCCGATGGTGCCGGCGCTGCGGGGTGTGGACTTTGAAGAGAGAGACTAGGCGTTGATACCCAGCTACTCGATGCATTTGGAGCTCCGTGGCTCCTTAGCCTCATGATCACAACTCAAGCTCTTCCTCTAGCGCCAAAAATGTTGTGGTTCAAATCTGGCCCCGGGGTGACCACGCTGGGAGAGTCGAGAGAGCTGCCGAAATGTGGAGGAAAAGGATGGATGCCACTTTCCGTGCAGCGGCGTACCTGCACAGAGCCTCACCGGTGTTTTCGGTGAGGGCTCTCCGACGATCAAGTTAGTGTGGAACTCAGTTAGTCCAGCCAAAAGTTCCACAGGTGTTACCTGACGGGGCTATTGGGCCGAAATTGAGTGGCCCTTTTATTGTGGGCAAGATGATATATTTCGCCCCCCCATTAGGATATAATGTTTCTTAGGCCCAGCCAATTGCATTATATGTGAGCCATGCTTAGTATTTTTTATAAACTACTAGAATATTGTGTACGTACAATCCACATTGACATATACAACGAATAATTTTTAATATACTAATAAAAATATTAAGTATCCATAATAAAAAGTACATTGAGCTGCTACTTCAATAATTTTGAATAATAAATACATAAAAAATAAATTTCAATGAAAATAATTTTAACTTAGTATCGATCTCTAAGATTTTTGTAGGAGAAAAAATTCTTTATATGAACCTAAGTAAGAAGAATTGAAAGACTCAATTTAAAAATGCTGGAAAAGAATTTATTATTTGACTATCTACATAAAATTTAAAAATAAAAGGTTGCATAGAAATAATTTATAAAATACATTATTAAATTTTTTGTTATTAAGAAATGATTTTCCTGCCAAACAAATTGAAGAGAAATAGATAGATGGAAAATTTCTCTTTATTCTAATATCTTGAAAAAAAAAATTGAGAAAAATAGAGCTATGCTTCTACAATTCTTTCATGGATTTACCAACATTATTCTATCTTGAGTAAACAAATTTCCTATAAAAAATAATACTCTCCAAGAAAGGGATTGAAGTAAAGGAATTTTTAAAATTTTTTATGAATCTTTTTCGGACATCCTTCAAAAAATCATCACTTCATAAAAATGTTAACTGGTAGGCTACAATAATTTGATTTTGAGCAAACTTTCTAAAGAAATTCTAAACAAATTTCAAAGTCTGACTCCTAATAAAACTTTTGCTTTTATGACATACAATATCATGAATGTAAAGTTTTATAAAATTATTCACATAGCAAATTAGAAATATGGAAGTTATCCAACCTTCTTATACAAATCTGAAAGTTTTTCTCGCATTCTGATATTCCAATCCTTCAAAATATCACTTCAGCTAGTAGATGAATTTGTGTTTTATATTAAAATAGATTAACTAACAGCAACCAACCTAGAGGTGATTTTAGAGCTGATCATGGGCCGGGTCGGGCCTATATAAAATTTGACAGTTTTTGTGCCCAAGACCGGCCCATGATCAGCTGAGGTGATTTTGACCTGATTCCTTAAGGGCTCTCTGCTAATGGGCAACCACTCCATATACTATTGATCGACGACACATTTACCATGAAATATGTGAGATATAAAGAGGAAATTGGCACTTAGTCCCTTGATTGACCACCATTAGATATTTAATTCCTCCTGACCCAATGTTTAATTCATGTACCATAATTCTGTTTAATTTTTAGTTCTTGGTCCCACACATTTATACCTGACTCTACATATAACTACAAATAGCTATGCATATGGACATAAGTGTGTGCAGGAATAATACAACTGTGTATAAGAACTAATCGAAGTATTTGCAAACCTGCATAAGTATTTGCAGGACTGAAAGTTAAATACCGACGGTCAAAAAACTGGGTGTAAAATGGTAATCAAGCTTTGAAGCTAGAAGCAAAGCACTGCTCAGCTTCACCTTTTGCTCTTCTGCTTTGCAATGATGATACCAAAAAAAAACCCATCATTTTGTAACCTCTCAAATCCACAAGTAGTTTCCCCCAAAAAAATATGCAGCGCTTACATTGTGGTGTTTCTGACCAACGATTGCTGATGAAGATAACATTCAGCCGCAACTTCATGGCTCTTCTACACCCCTTACTTCAATCTCATTCATCAGTATAGTTAGTTAATAAGAAAAGGGTATTTTGGTGCACGAGGCTTCTGTTACTATGTAGTTAGAGAATGTGAAATATATTTTTTTTTGAATGAAAGAGAAAGGTGAAATATGAAGAGGCTGTTTTCATTGAATACGTAACACCCAGTGTTGCTCAGAGGTGCAGCCCAAGAGGGGGAGGTGAATTGGCCCAGAGGTGCAGCCCAAGAGGGGGGTGAATTGGGCCTTTTAAAAATTAATGAAATAAAGAACTGAATAACTCATGAGACCCCTAAAATACTTTTGCAAACTTAGAGATCTAGCAGCGAAATTATCACAGCACAATTAATGCAGTAAGTGAGGAAAACAGTTAGAAAAATGTGGTAGAGAAAGAGAGAGACAAGCCACACACAAACACAGAAAATTATAGTGGTTCGGTGCACTCCCAGCACCTACATCCACTCCCCAAGCTAAGCTTGAGGCTTCACTATAATCTAGCAGATTACAGCCTGATTTTTTTTCGGGCTCACAGTAAAAAAATCCAGTTGGTTTTTCTAGGCAACCAACCTAGAACCTATCACCGTTTGTTTTTCCGGGTTCACAAACAACCCAGTTGGTTTTTCCATGCAACCAACTAAGAACATTTACACAGTTTGTTTTCCGGGCTCACAAACAATCCAGTTGGTTTTCAGATAAACTAACCAAAAACTTTCTCCTTGCTGAATTCTTCCGATTCAGCAACTTTTAATTAAGGCTTGGAAGTGCCTTTACAAGTTTCAGATGATGAAACTGTTACAGCAATAAATAATCCAAATAAATGATTGTTGTAACCAGAAAACTAGAGCTTCAAAAAATATAAAATGTATCAATAGAAGCAACGCTGAAGCCGATGAAGAGGTTGACTGATGATGAGAATTTCAATGCCGAGCAGCAACTCTTCTTCTTGCAATGGATGAGAAGCTTTGACTGATTTCCTCACAGGAGCAAGTTTCAAAAAAATGTCGGTGAGGATAGTGAACTTTTTGCTTTTTCCTTCTCCTTTCTTTGTGGAAACTTCTTTTTCTTGATTGAATGTTTCTCTCTTTCTTCTTAGTTGTCTTTCCTTTCTGAGGTTTTCTTGAATTTATAGACAAGTTCTTCAGAGGGATTCAAATTCCTTTCTTGCCGTTCTGATAGGTATTTTTTTATTATAGAAAAAAGATAAAAGTTGTTACAAGGTTTCCGTTGTGGTCCCAGCTGTACAGGGGTCGACTCATATTTATCCTGGGTCGGCACTTTAAAATATTGAGACGACTTTTGCTATTGTAACTTCAAAGAGTCGACTCTCTAAACTTAAGGGTCGACTTATGTTCTTCAGGAGTCGCCTCTTCAAACACAAAGGTCGACTCATCCAATAGTTTTTCTGGCCAATACTAAGACTGAGCTGGGGTTGACTCTTCAAACACAAGGGTCAACTCTTTAATGTCGGGGGTCGACTCATTTGTAATAAGAGTCGACTCTTCAATGTCAGGAGTCGACTCATTAAGAGCAATGGTCGACTCTTTAAATCTTGTCTCAGGAGGTAAAAGTCCTCTGTTTAATTTGAACTACACAAGGGTCCACTCATATCTTGCGGGGGTCGACTCATTGACTGTGCCACTTGAAGAAAACATGCCAGAGTTAACTCAAACTTGTCCTTTTTGCTAAGGGGTCGACTCAAGTATCTCAAATAGAATTCTTTAGACTTTATCTTTGAACTTCATGGATTGGATTAAGGTCATTTTCCTTTTAGAACATATCCAATAAAGTGTTTATAAAGTGTTAAGGATAAGGATTTTGCAGTACTTCATTTCTTCTAATTTTTCTTAATTTATCTAACTTCACAATTAAACCAACATCATTAGTACACAACATTAAACTCAAGTGTTTTATAATCATCAAAATTCATCCTTTAGGGTTGATACCCAGGTTACCGCACGTAGAGCAACCTTAATGATATGCCAAGATTCGCCCTCTTCCAAGTTTAATGTATAAGGAGCTTAAAAACTATAAGAATGCAAATTGTCCAAACCAAGAATGCAATAAATACTCATAACATAAAATATCCACACAGAAGGCTCCAAAAAGATACTTGGAAAATCTGACGAACAAATCATACCTCATATTGATTTGTGAGATTTTTTTTTTTTTTTGAGTTAGCCTATCTTTTTGTTTGTTAAAAAAAAAAAATGTTGAAACAAAACACATCTGGAAACCTAGTATATTTCATTACACTAACAGTTTCTCTCAGAACTTGAATGGTGGGCGATCAAGGTTGGACTTCAACGAGATCTTTTGTCCCCGTATATCTTTTCTTATTCTCGCTTGGTTGCGTCAGCAGAAACATAATAGGCTACACAAAATAGTCCATGAACGAAGCACAAGATCCCGCCAATGGAAAGGAAATGGCGATGGGCAAAGCCACAAGAAACTCTTGACTTGGAGTTAGACATCGCCCCTATGACCAACATTGTGAATCCGACTATAACGATGATCCTGTTCAAAGTGTTGAGCTTTTAGTATAGAGTCAGTAACAATGACGAGGAAATTTAGCAAAACTGAAATCTCAATTTAAAATCTAGATAAGACCAGAACAACAATATTCACAGGGGATTCTATGTAAAATAGCAGTTAATCCAGGGGAAAGCCCTATAATGTCTAATATGTATTAGAAAGCATAGGGATGATAGTAAGAACCCCAATAAAAATCAAACAATAGGAAGAGAGTAGAGAATATTTTTGATGTTATTCCACATTCTTCCGAAGGCTGATAACTTTATTGGATTGTATAAAATAGGCTACTCATTGAAATTTTTTTGTTAAGAAAAATCTCATATAGAAGTTATGTACATTGCGCGTTGATTGAGTATACTCGATGTTAACTTACTTGGTTCGTTTAGGTTTATAAATATTGCCCGTGCAAAGAGAGATCTTTCTTTTTTTTTATATGTTTGTCTATTTATTTTTTGTTTTCTTCTGGGGTTCTGTCCCTTTTTTTTTCTACCCCTGCGAAGAAATCCATACTAGTAGATATTGGAGGCAGGAAAATTACCACGACACAATCAGGGTGGCTGCAGCCATTTGCTTGTTAGCAGAAGACCTATCAAACTCCTCCCTGGAGCAGATACACATGCATCCACCAAGTACATTCGCGACGGCATGAGCAAATGCCAGAAGCCCAGCTGCTGCAAGTCCAAGCTTGTAGGCCTCATGGACTGGCTCTTTGCACTCAATGAAGAACACCCTGAGGTGCTTCCCCTGCAACAAGACTCAAAGCATGGTAACACTATGATCGAAGACGCAGTTGTTGATCAATTGCATCATAACTACAATAATCATCCAATCTTGTCTTAGGGACAGAATTATGATGTCCTGTTCTTCGGTTGTTCTTGTTATGGTTACTTTAAATTTTTCTGCAGTCATAAATCAAATATATAAAAAAATGAAGAAGAAGAAGAACGAGAAGTACCTTGTTTTGAGCTATCTCAGCTTCGATCCCTAGAATACCAGCAACTACATCCATGATCACAATTAGAAGGCAAATAATCACACCTCCTGACCTCCTCATTGTTACAGGTTTGATAACTGAATGATGGAGTACTGGGTGAGGATGAAGAAGTGATCATAGTAGTTTGTTTATGTTTATGATGTACAGAAATACTTCACTTGGAACAGTGGATAAAGGAAAAGAGGAGAGATTGATATTGATATTTTACTATGAAAGGTCTGGAGAGCTTTAACTTTGGAAAGATGCCTTTCATCTCTGCTTTAGCTTCACCTTTGCTTTTTTTTGCTTGGATTCCTTCTCATAGGGAAGAAGGAAAGCTTGGTATCACCGACCCCAGGGGTCCGTGTGAATTAAATGACCGATTAAAGTTCGGGTCTTAGGTGGATGTGGTGTGATATCAGTGGTTCTTTCCCTGGCATGTTAGTTGGTTCGATATATTCTAAAATTTAAAGATTTGCTTGATAGTAAAGTGGGAAGGTGGTGAGACAAGAGGAATAAAACTTTGCAGGCTAGACCGCAATATCTAGAAATATATATGCTTTAGAAACATGACCCTAGACGAAAGGGAATGGGTTGCATTAGCAGGTTAGTTGTAGAATCCGTGCCATAGGTACCATGAGAGAAAATTACAAAAGCCCCTTTAAAGTTTACATTTATTACACTTAGTCCAATAGCCAGTAAAATCTATACTTATACCCAATTAAATTAATTGTTTTAGTAAAACCGTTTACCTCAAAAAGTTAAAGTTGCCCATAAATGGGAAGGAGAGTGCACAAGTTTTTTTTTTTTTTACATAGTATTTAGGTTTCATTTAAGGTTAACGGTTTTACTAACATTCTATTAAATTATGTGTTAAAGTATTGAATAAAAATAAACCATAGAAGGGTAAGCATATGTTTTTCAATCCACCAAGTGTAAGTATAATGTACTCCTAATATAGGAGGATTTTTGAAATTTATACTTACCATAATATTTTCACATATAATTCAGAGGACATGACACATAAAATCAGGTTTTGGTTCTAATCAAATACACAAATATAATTGATAAATCAATAATTAAATATTTCTAATATTCAAAAATAGTAAATAAGAAGAATAAACTAGCAAATAATTAACTTGACAATAGAATAATAAAATGAAGAAAGAGAGAGAAGATGGTCTGTGGATCGAAGCATGCTGACGCGTTGTCTCAGAAAAGTTTATGCCCCCTCACGTACGGATCTGCTGGCACAGATCTCCTAGAGATACGACGACCTA
Organism: Phoenix roebelenii; assembly: GCA_025769935.1. NCBI lineage: Eukaryota > Viridiplantae > Streptophyta > Magnoliopsida > Arecales > Arecaceae > Phoenix > Phoenix roebelenii. Next base: position 28,801 of record JAOXJJ010000603.1, read on the forward strand.
ATACAAAACCACGTCTTTCCCGTCAATGCGCCTCCAGAGAATAAAGAAGAACACGTTCATGCTTGCAGATAGCTCAAAAAAAACTTAGAAAAATTATGAGGAGAAGAAAAAAAATTATTTCTTTTCTCTCCAATTATCCCTATAGCACTTTTTATATAGGCTCTTGGAATAGAGAGAAGAGAAATTTTTTATTGTATTTGAAATGATCCCTAAAGCCCTTTATATAGACTCAAGCGCGTCAAAAGAAACAGACTCTCCTCCCGCGGATTGATGACGCATCTCCTTTGTCTTCCTCATGCGGGTCTAGATAAGATTGCCGCCAAAATACAATAACCAAGCTCAATCTAATCCTCCTCTCATGAGCATGATCATCATGTGGAAGGTTTGGCCCAATCAACTCTTTCTATTGCCCAGATGAAAGGTTAGAAAAATAAAAAGAGAATAGCTAATAAGTAAATGAAAAAGAAGGAAAAAAATGGAGCTTGAGCTTTCACTTAGCATAGGGCGTCAACAGGTCTAAAGCTTTGATATTGCATATGGATAAATGTGCCGGCCCTGTGTGCGCACACGTGTTGCGCTCCACGTCTCACCACACGCACATGCACGGCCGCTCCACGCCTCACCACACGCGCGGGCACGGCCGGTAGAGCAGAGTCAGGCCAAGTCACCAGCCCACTATCCTCAAAGCCAAAATCTTATGAGTATGAGGTATCCATAAAAGCAAAAGTAGATGCATTTACACATCCAATATGGGACTAAATTATAATCAAATTTTAAAACTTTCAATCATCTAAGATAGTAAAGAATTAAAATTCTATTTTAAAAAGTTGAATCTTTTAAAATAGGAAATTTGAAAATTTTCAACAGTTTGATCCCCCTGAGGCCAAGGAATAGAAAAAGCATTCAAAGTGGAGAAAATTTTGGATTTCCTATGACACCTAATGGAACAAGTTTTCAAGGTTGCAGGATAATTGTATGCTAAGAGTCTGCAGCCTCACTGAACCATGATTCCGTGGAAGATCTAAAGCTAGCAGCCATTCAGCTACGCTACGCAGTGTTAGACACTCAAGACTCCAGGAATGCGGAATTCAACAAACCCAATATTTAAGGTCCACAGGCTTTCTAGTAGCTGGAGTTGCTCAGATACAGAGGACCTGAAAACAGCATACATTTCTCAGCAGCACTGGAGTTTGGCATTCAATCAGGCCACCAGGTCTCCTGAATTCAGTTCTGGTAAGCTGAACATAAACCTGCTGTTGTTTGAGGAAGTGGATTCCATGTAGCAAATAAAATACTTGCGAGGTTCAGTGGGAATTTGTTCCCCCCTGCGAGGTTCAGTTTTTCTTGCAGAGCCTTGGATTTCCCTTGAATATGAGGGTGAAGAGGGTGAGACACTCCAGATGCTCCTTCAGGAAACTTTGATCCTTTGGTTGATCAGTGATGTCTTCCCTTTGCCCGCCTACAACGAAGAAGAAACGAAGAGAGTTTCTATTCTATTTTCATGGTCCATGAACACTATTCCTTATTTCAAGAGCATAGGTGAAATGCTGCAGTGAAGGCTGGCACGAGATCCATTAGAGCCTTTCCTATGTCGGACAAGTCTCCCTAGGGGACTTAATATGGCCCGCATGCCAATTTATTATTTAGTCAATCTTATTAAGGTGATAAATATAGTTAATAATCTACTTAAATTTACGGAATCTAAAAAGTTTCTATGCAATATCAAGAGGTTTGCAATGGCTTCTCATCTTCCCGGATGGAAGGAATGCGAAAGGGTGAACTAAAATAAAGAGAATCTCCAGCCTAGCCTCCATAAAATAAAGCCTGTGTTTTCCCATCAAGAGATGCTAATTCAGCAAGGCAATAGGCTAGAAGAATCCTCTTAATAGCGATAGCATGGAAGTCTATATTCTGTCACTTTTCCGCTGTGTACATGTGTATGTATTTTTGTAACATATGGTAATATGTTTTAATCAGCCATCACCACTACTGCATCTGCTATGACCAGTGCTGATGAGGGTCTCTGCCATCCAGTGCCTCACCTTGTGATGATGGAGAAGAGCAGGCTGCAGAAGAACACTGGGACAGTGTCGAATGGCCTTATCCATAGAAATCAAAGTGTCTGAAAACTCATATTGTTCGTCTTCCTCTTTCACGCAGCCATCAAGCCTTGTTGATCCAACAAGTTTTCATTAATTATGTTATCAGGGGAAGGGAGATTTAGGAACTTGGGCATCAGAATAACATATCAGGATTGCTATCTTGGACATTTTACAGCAACCACCAGAGTCCGGCGCACCATCTTGGTTGCATTTCTTGCAGGAGCTTACAAGTGAAGCAAGTGGCCTCAGAGATCCTACAAATAATTTATTTGGTATCTTCATTAATATTTCAGTCATCATGTGGAGAATGATATGGTTTTGACTCAGAGTAGGTGTGAGAACTTTTGCGAACGTGAATAGATTTTAGGTACGTATACAGAGCTAAAGAATTTAGATAATACCTTCCGGTTAGTTTTGTTGGGTGAGATCATAGATTGCGATAAATGGTATCAGAGCGGGCCTAGCCTATGGCTTATATGGAATAGGAAACACTGCAATATGAGCCAAATAATACCTTCCGGCTGGCTATTTTGGATGAGGTCCTGGGTTGTGACAAACTCAAAAGATATTCCCCGGATAATTTTACTATAAATTGATCGGCCTTTTCTAATTATATTGTGTATTGCTCCTCAAGTCATTTTGCCATGATGAATAGATTTTTTAGTATCATTTGATCCTTTTGTGATGGTATTTAATAAATGTAATTGCATATTATCCTTGATTATCAAGGAAAGCCTGTAACTATGATTACATCACACGAGCCACTATTTGGCCAATTTCAAAATTGAAATCTTGCCATACACTCTCAAAGAAATTGTCCTAGCCGTTATTTCAAGATGCGAAGGCATTTGGATCAGCCATGGATAAGAAAATTTCAAAGAATTCGATATTAGCGGGTTGCCCTTTCACTACTAATTGCATGAGGTCAAGGAAAATAAGTTCGTTAACTTTTAAATTAATCGTAGAGCTATTAATTGTAAAAAGTTATTCATATATGAACCTTGCAAGCTGTTTGTCTACATTCGTATGGATATAGAATTTGGACCTAGACATACTTAGAGAACTGGCGATGGGTAGATAGTTAATATTTCATTTCACAAGTTACATATAGAAACTGCAATCCATTAGCAATTTATATACAATAATAATAAATATAAGAAGACCATAATAATAAATACAATCAGAAAAGAACTAGTGAGGGACCTATAGTTAATTGTTTTTATTTGGAACTCTATTCTTACATGATGTTGGTTAGTAGGATAAGATTGTCTTTAGATGAAAGACGAGATCCAAGATCCTAGCTAATTCTGAGGCAGTATAGTTCGAATAATATTAGGTTAGGCATTCTTTTATCCGGTTTTGATTCAAAAATTTTGTTCAACTAGAACTACAGTCAACATTCCTTAAACCCGTCAAAAGCTCTCGTGTACTTTCTTACAACTAGGGATGTAGGAAAATTTCTTGACCTATACAAGACCACATTATCTTCCTCTCTATCCAAAAGGCTCCTACCAAATGGAATCCTTCCCCCTGCCTTTCAAGTTGATGTGCTTAATGTTCTTATGCCTATCTCCTAACAATAAAAGAGAACTTGGATTCTTCAATCTATCAAGAAACAAGTTTCTCAAGTTCAATCTCCAAGAGGCCTTTGTCAGAAGCTAGTGTCATGAGCACCGCAATGGGTAACTAACCGCGGCTTTCAACAAGGAATTGATCAGTAATACGTTTCTAATGCCAAGTTTGGGCTTTCATCTGATTTCCACCTTGATCCTTACCGTATACAAACTTTGTAGATCTTCTTCTTTGTTAAATGATATTATTTCAATTTTTTGGTTGTAAAAGTTCAAGCAATAAAGCCGTCAGTTCTCAACTTGTTCATTTTAGTCATGTATTGAAAAATTTAGTGCAAGATAAGTTGTATTCAATACCCCTCTAAGTAGTGAACTTTAGTTAGATGTGTGGGCCTTCAGCCACTCATAACATGCACATGCTCCATAAGAAAATGAAAGAGTGTGTTGATAATGTTAAATTGAAAGATAATTTTCTAAAACATCACTTAGCAAGATACCCTTATCAAACCAAACTTAACCGAAGTTAACAACCTAAGTATAATTTTTAGTTGGACCATTTCTACAGCCGAGCTGGTTGACTGGTCCATAAAGCAACATGCACGGAATTGTATGTATTACTCTTTTCTATTTTGTTCATCCATGTGCGTGTGTTGCTTTCTGATTGGATTGGTTAGCTGAGTGATGGAACTGGTTCAACCAATAACCACTCTAACCTAAAGTAATCTATTGGATAGGAAACTACAAGATTGGGTTAGATTTGGTTTTTATCGGTTGGGTTTAAGTTGGATTGCGTCAGAGTGGGGTTAGATGGTCGGGAACATCAGTCGGGTTCTAAGTTCGATTTGGTGGGGGTTACAAAGAGTGAACAGGCGACTGCAGACATCATGGTTCGAAGTACAGATAGATATATGATCAGAGCCATCCATTCTAGCTGCTTCTACACGAGTACATCGCGTGCGCAAAAAAGGAGTCCATAGAACACCGCCCCCCACCCAACCCACACACTCTCTCCTCCCAAAACCTCTTTGTTCTCCGCCGCCTCCCCGTCCGCGGCGTGGTGGAGATTTCGAGGGCGCCGGACATGGCTTTCAGAGCACAGGAGATCTACAAAAAGATCGTTCGGAAGGTGGGAAAGGATTCGGTACCGGCGGAGATGCTGGAGTCGGTGAGGAAGTGCCTCCCCAACAACAAGCTCGTCATGGGGAGGGCCAAGCGCGGCATCTACGCTGGCCGCCACATCCAGTTTGGGAACAAGGTCAGCGAGGACGGCGGCAACAAGTACTTCTTCCATTATTCCCTCCTCGATTCCGTGATTTCTTTTCAGGGTTCTGTGTGATTTCCGTTCTTTGATGTTCTCTTTCGTTTTGATCTTACCCTGATTGCGTTCAAAATCCAATCTTTTTTAATCTATTCTATTGTAAGTGCTTAAAAATGCTATCTTTGTATCGATTGGTCTTGAGAAACTGAGTCGTTGGTAGAAATTAGGTATATATGAGTATTTATTTGTTTTGTTGGGGAAACAAGTTTTGGGGGTTACAGGATATGGCTTGCTAGATTTTTGTGAAATTGGGAAATTAAGTGTTCTAGTTGTCGTTTCCTTCAGTTATGTAGAACTGTGCTAGTATTAATTTATGGAAATAGTGGCCGGCTTTGCCTTTCTCGTTATTTGATTATTCTTTTAATTCATTTCGTTTCTGAACCAGTTAATTGCAATTAAACCCGTCATATCACATCACCTTGAGATGGTTAGGAGTGCTATCAAACTTGTAGTAGTTGGTAGTGATAGGCAGAATGCAGAAGAGAGGGGAAATTGTTTGTTCCATTGATCCTCAAACTAACATCTACATCTTGTTTGCTGTGGAGGTATCTATCTGGAATTGGAATGTCATCTAAAATAACTAGAGAAGGTCTTTGGTGGGTGGTGTGAAAGAAAGGTCTAGAACTACGTGTATCAGAATCATCAAAGATGTACAAATAAGGGATCCATGCTGCACAGTAGAAACTTGAACTGCATGACTCTTTCATTTTGAGTGATGCAGAGTAAGATGTTGTAGTATATTTGGCTTTTCTTCTTTATCCAGTTGATTTTGTCTCACATCGACCTGAATAGTATGAGTAGGCTTCAGGGCAGCAACAAATTTGCGAATTGATCGTGTTCGTCGTGGGAGGTCCATTGTTACAAGTGATAAATTACTAGTATGAATCGCGTACTTAAAGTTTGCTTCTAGGTCTCTTGATGTATGTTGATACCCTTTGATTGCAATGCACTTGCCTGTTGGTTCAAGTATAAGCTCTTATATCTTAGCACATCTCATGATTGAAGTGCCTGTAAACTTCAAAAGGATGTTTCTAATGTATCATAGACTTTATATACTAGTGATTAGTTTTAGTTGTTGAGTAGTGTTAGATGTCACTCAACTTGTTACAAGTTGGAGCATAGGTTCTTTTAAAATTAAAAATCAGTGATGATGCAAGACCTCACCTAAAAAGAGCTATTCGAGAGGTATTATTTAGATTTTTTGGCCTTATATAAGTATCCAAGATCTACCAAGTGCATAGTCGATGTGAGACTAAATGCATGCTTGTACTGTGGTCAACCTAAATAGGCTCGTGTTGCAGCATCCCCTAGTCTAAATAGGCTATGGGCTAGGTTTTCTTTACTATCATTTGCAACAACTCAGGACTTCATTCAAAAAAGCTAGCAGAAATGTGCTATTTAGGTTTTCTGACCATGTATAAATATGTAAGATCTACCTAGTGCATAGCCGATATAGGACTAAACACATGCCTGCCCTTACAGTAACCATGTATGAATTGGGGCTATTGTCTAAATCTGAATGCCAAAAATAAGAACTGTACATAACACTGTTGATGCCCCCCACTCACTTCTTGATGGGATTTACAATGTAGCTAGTCTAACCTTTAGTTGGATTTTCTCTTTAAAAATTTTGATAGAGCCATATCATTTCTTTTTGACATTCTTCATTTTAGTGGTACTTATTTGTTAAATTCAGAACATCAACATGAATAACACAATTGCATTTCAGTTTTTCTAAAATTATAAATAAAATAAAATGGATGAACTCTCTCCACTGAATCATCTTATCCTCCAATCTTTATTTCTTAGCAAGCTTTTAGAAGTGATTTAGTTTATCATGTGAGTTGTGGACTATCTAATTTGCATAAAATGCAAGTAGTTTGTGTTGATTTCTCCTTTCTGGCCAGTAATATGGCTTGAATCCTTGAATATGTTTTGCTAGAGCAGGACTACAATATCAATCAGGGGAATATACATCAATTCTAACATAAGATTTAAACTTCTTTCTTGCTTGGATAAGTGAGATGGTGGCCTCATTCCTTTAAATTCTTGATAATGTCAAAAAATTTGCATCATATGCTTATTGTTATTCAAGGCCAGTTCTTTATATTATTTAAATATTGGCACCGGTATAGTTTATCCCTCTTTTCTGTATGGAGTCTGCTCATTATACTACCAATAGAAGGACACTGATTTGATCTTGCAATATTCTTGTGTGAAAGGTCAAGACGGACATGGAAACCTAATGTACAAACAAAGCGCCTGTTCAGTTATATCCATGACCGACACATCCAGGTCAAGGTTACAACACATGCTCTCAGGTGCATTGACAAAGCTGGTGGCATAGATGAGTACCTTCTGAAAACACCTTACCATAAAATGGAGACAGAGATGGGTTTGTTTTGGAAGACCAAGGTCGAGAAAATGTATGAGCAGCTTGGGAATATGGAAGTGGGTTTCTTCTCTCCTGAAGAGGAAGCCAAGATTGAAAAGGGCTTTGAAGAGCTCAAGATTGCCAAGAGGGAGGCTCGAAGGGAAGCAAGAAGAGCTCTGGCAAAGCAAAGGCAGATAGAAGAAGGAAGAACCAATGCTGATGAGACAATAGTAGCAGAGCAGATTGAGGGAAGAATGACCGATGATGTGACGGAAGCTGGGCAAGAGACTCCTAAACTGTCATGATTGGTGAGTCAATGCAATTATCCTGTTCTGTTCATTCTTCCTATCCTCATCTAGATCGATCAAGCTATAGGAATTTGCTAGTTTATGATTTATAGCAGAATAGACTTGAAGATGGAAAGCAGGTCATGAGGAGAGGATCAATGAATGCCATCACAAGCAGAGGGGCCTGACCAAGGAGGAAGTTTTTTTTATTAACCAAATGGCTTAAGTAGGTCCAGTCTTTTAACTGCATGGAAGGATGTTTTTGATCTGTTGTTTGTAACTGGGCATGATGTTTGGCCCATAAGTTTTGAATTAATACCATGCATATTGGAACTGTTAGTTGCATACCAGATTGATAAATTGTACAGCTTTAACTTTGTTTAGGTGAATGACGTTTCATGGTTCATGCAATTTTATCCATCATAATTTACATTTAGTTAATTTCGTTTATTGGAGAATTTTTGAAGTTTTTCTTTTGGTTTGTTAATTCTGTAATGGAAAGCTTGATCTTGTGACTATAGCAAGAGGAATTGTCTTGAAGTTATGGTCCTTATCAATCAATAATTAGATTGGACTTCAGGGCTACTGCTTAATCCAGCTTGTTAAACCTGCAAACATGACTAGTTGAGATCTGCAATTCTTTTGTCAAAAGTTAAGGATTCTCCTATTCCACTCTCATATTTTCTTCTTGGCCTTCCATCCTGTCACATACGAAAAGAGCATGGAGGAAGATTAGTTTCCTCAGCCAGTAGCATCAGCATGCCCAGGTTGGAGAGAAATTTTTTGCTTATAATGTTAGTATTCTATTATTTCCAATGACACTTGTCTGTGGTTTTCATCCTCCAGTCTATATATTAATGTGTCCTACCTACTACTAGGTAACAAAAGCTCAGATTGCTAATTAAGTTCCATGAGTAGATCTTGTTGGCCCAAACATTTTAGGCATCTCAGAATCATGATGTCGAGTTCTTTAGATTACTTGACCTGCTGAATCCACCTCAGGCAGACAAACTTAAAGGCACAACATGAGAATTATCATATAGGTTTTATCCGGCCGCTACTTTGGATATTTCATTAGCTGGTCGGTTACATTTTCTAAAGCAACAGTGTGATTCAGGAACAAGGAATGAGTTATGCCGAGTTGAACACAGTGAAAGGGATACTTGGTGTGACACGTTTTATCCCAGCGTTCCTCTTCCAAATGATAAAAGTAATTGCGATCGATCCCATTGTTCTTTAACCTGAGGTGATGATATGAGGTCGTATCTCAGCAAGAAAAGAAAAAATGATATTCCAGTCCACACCCTTTACTCTTTTGTTGGAACTACAAAATCTCAAAGACAAACACAACATTGGGAATGCTCAGTTGCTAGGAATCGCGTCCAGGACCAGTTTGATATTAACAAAGAATGAAGAGAAACTTTCCTCTAGCCTATTTTGGCAAGGACATCATCAAGGGCAGATTTGGTCGCCGCGTAGTATTTCTCGGCTTCTGGTGTGCTCTTGATCTTTGCTGCATGATCAAGCTGACAACAAGACGAGGTAAGAAATGTTAGATAGGCATAAATGAGGTTGATATGTAACAGTTCAGCTTCTTCCTTTTTCTAATTATATATGCTAATGTATTTACCTCATCAATTGTGGCAAAGAGCTTCCCAGCAAGCTCCTTGAGGGGTTTCTTCTCTTCTTTTGGCTTTGCAGCGATAACAGTATTGAGGTCATACCGGAGGTAAGAGGCCTTGAGGCGAAGGTCATTTTGAACGTAAGGCCATTGCTTCTTGTCTATTAATTCTTTTAGATTCACAATGTCCTTTGCCGACTCCTTCGCCCTAGCTGCAGCTTCTGCTGGAGGAAGTGGTTGCAGGTAGAATCTCTTCTTCAGAGGAAGGTCGAGGTCTCTTGGTTCGTCCGAATTTAGGGTCCCAGCTGTTGCATGCAAATTCATTGCAACATGAAAGCTGATAGTGAAGATACTGGTATGGTATTAAAGATGATAAAGAGCCAAACTTTTGAGGTCTTGGAGAAAATGAACATAGGAGTACAATAGATTTGAATTTTGATAGAAGATGGCTGTAGATGGAACCAATGAGGCATAGTGATAACCATTTTGAGATGGTTTAGGTATTTTTTACTTGCATTTTTCTAATTTATTCTTTGCATATGTCAACTTTCGCAAGAACATCATTGAACACCGGGAAAAATTTAAGCTACAGCTTGTTCTTGCTATCCTCATTGTGTTTAAAGATTTGGCATCTACAGATCACTTAATGGTTAACAGGAAACCATGGTCCGATACAAACTTAAAGGAGGGTAGAGAGGAATTGGATATATTCAACAAACACCTTTGTGATTTAAGTGGAAACAATCGTGTTTTGCTATATTGCTTGGACGAATTATTTAATTCGGTCTTGAATCGACCAAATTTAGTTCATCATCTTGTCATTTATCCATGCCATGTAGGAGATAAAATGTTCTACGTAATTGATTTTCTAGAAACTCCTAACATACCAAGTACTCCAAGCTACAAAGGCCACACATTTACTTTTTCTATAACAGACAGCTTAAAAATTTATTTTAACATCTTTCAGAAAGTATAACCAAGCAGGATGAGGGAAGAGAATTCATGTAGTTAAAGCTTAGTTGAGTAGACTTGAGTAAGATAAGAGTTTAAACATTCTTTCAAAAACACAATATTCACTAGGAATGATAAAAATTCCAAATGACATAAACCCCACCATTCACCACTTTAGTCCTTGAACAACCTCCTATAATTTGAATATGGTGAAAGAAAGTAGTGGTCTCACCACATGATATAAGCCTACTTTAGCTTTATTTTATCAATGGAGGAAACAATAGCAAGCGATTTAGAAAATAAAGCTGGTTCTTACAATCTAGCCCAAACAAATATTATAAATGAAAGAATGGGTCATTGAGCACTTACGGAGCCCACCGGAGGGTGGGGGAGGTGGGCCGACCTTGATGGACTTGGCCTCGGCGAGCACGGCCTTGACGAAGGCCCCGCCGGCCATGCCGGCGGCCGCGAGCCCCAGCACGGCTCGGCGCCCGCTCTGAGCCACGCCATCGCCCTCCGCCGGCCCCTGCTGGGCCCAAACCGTCAGGCCAACCCGGCCCAAGGGAACCCGGTTGTTTCCCGGCATGGCCAGCCGGCCCGAGCCGCTGAGCTGGAGGCTTCCTTCCAGTAGTGCCTGCGAGGAGCCGCGTAAGCCAGCCATGGAAGCCATAGCTTGCGCCATCTCCCGATCCCCACCCTCTCTCTCTCTCCCCCCTTCTCCGTGGGTTCGTTCGGACGAGGGAGAGAAGGCGCGAGATTTTATTCGGAGCATAATGTTTCATTAGGGCAGCGGGCAGGGATGCCTTATCTGCCCGTTGAAGAATTGGATAAGTTGGGATCCACTGGGTGATGGACACGTGTCCTATGTTGCGTATCGTGTACAAGTGTATCGCTGAGTTGGATTGGGTTACTCCGGCGCCATTAGGAGCGTGACACGTGTTTCATAGGCGTGAACCTTGCATTCCACAATGGACCGGCACCATGGGAACCGTGAGTTCTTAGCAGTTAGCAGGTGGCCCGCCCCACTAGTACGTTCAATCTTTTATATCTATTTGGTTCTTACAAACTTAGGACTAATTCAGTAAAATTCTCAAGTTTTTTCTCAAAAAACATGATATTTTCAAAAATTAGGAAGTGTAACTATATTTTATTTATTTTATTTTAATATTGTACTGTCTTTGGTAATAATACTTTATAGGTCATAACAGGCGTAGAAAAGCTAAGCCAGAGTAGAGGAAATTGCATTTGTCTCTCCACAAAATAAAATTAGAAAAAGCATGCATGGTTCACAAAAATATCTTGGTATATAAATTTTTTCTCGAAGTAAATTCTTCACAACATCATTTTGGCCTATCAAGAACTTTTATCTGTCCAACTTATGGGTAGCACAGGATCCACAATTCCTGGTAGCAATTTGTCGAGTCTCTTTTACCAAAATCAGAAGTTGCTGAAGCTATTAAGAATTGTTAACTTTTTTTTTAGATGTATTCATACTAGAAGTGCATAAATCATTCGTTGTAGCAAAAAAAAAAAAAAAAAGCTACCAAAAATTGCTACGGCCCAAAAAACTTCTTTAAAACAACAAACATAACTATCCCTCCTATCCCAACTTTGCTTAAAAATATTCAGAGCTACTTTAAAAGGTTCCTCCAATTCTATGATGCTATATGAAAGCAGTCTTCTATACATAAAGAATCATTTATTGTTCGATTAATTTGATACATTTGATGTTGTTTGTTTTCCTGTAGTTTCCTCTTGTTGGTCCTTGGAAAAGACCAAAGATATGTACGCAAGCAGAAGTCACTGAATCCTAAAGATGCACTGAAATATGAGCAACAAGGAGGACTGTTCCAAGAATCCCTCTTCTTCCTGGGGCCAATTTATCAGTCTTTTTCTTGGTGGATCTATGAACCACATAGCCACATAGCATGCAATTCTATTATCAAATCATGTTGTGAGATTAAAATGGAGATTGCTAGAGTTTCCTATTGACTCCATAATGACAATGCCATCATTTAACTGTTGCAGGATTAGTACAATACTTACGCCATTCGAGCCATTACTTAGAATAACTTCTGTATCTGCATTGCATAACTAACTTCTGTATCTGCATTGCATGACTGTGTCAGGTAATCACTACTTTTCTTCACGGCCTCCTCAAGGTGTCAATTGATGAAAATTTTCTAGTTAGACTATTGGCTTGCAGAAATCTCCGCCATCATTAAGATTGTAGAAACTTTCTATTGTTTCCGATGAATTAAAACTTAAGATTGCCATGATTTCCAATGAATCTATCTTGTTGTTCCCTTTGATTTTTTTTTTTTGGTTAGTTAAATTCCATATAATTTCTTCTTTGCTTCCCTTTTGGGCTTCAAGTCAAGCACGGAGCTTGGGATAACAATAAGAAGTATAAAATTATTGACACATTTGTATATTTCTTCCTCTGTAATCATACTCAACCAATAAATGAAATCTTCTACTGAAACTCATGAATTTTTCTCATGTCTTTCAATAATTCTGAGAGTGTTATTACTTTGGTTATTTAGAGAAGCTTACTTTAATGCTCTGGGATCACAGTGAAAGGCTGGCCATTGCTTTTGCTCTATTAAACACTATCTGTTGGAATGACCATTAGGATCACAAAGAGGCAAAGAGCCTTCGGTATGCAGGGATTGCTGCACAGCAACAAATCTACAAGCTTGTGAACAGAGGAATTATTTTGAGGGATGACCATCGATTTCATCACTTTTGCAATGCATCTTGCTCTAGTGGTGATTACTCTTGATCTTATTCTCGATGGCAGGTCACCTTTTATTGAAGGATCAGTAAACTTTTAAGTGTTTTTCTATTCCTTGATGATAATCATGCTTCATAACATAGATTTCACTAATCTTAGATGGTGCACAACTATTGATTTTTTCAAATCCATCTGTGCTTAAATTGTGTTACAATTTTCTCATTACTAGATTGTGCAGTGTATTGTCTTTCTAACTATTTGACTGTTTAACTTTGTTAATCTGTTTTTTTCCTTGCATGATTGTCCCCTCATCTTATATGTACTCTCTGAACTGTATACTGTTATTATTTTCTCAAAGCTTGTTCAGCAGTATGCTGAGGGAGGCGGCCGCGGCGGCGAATCCGGTTCTTCTGTAATTTTTTGTTTAAGGAACTTAGCTCTCAGGTTGGTGAGTCTAAGTGGTGTTTCTGAAAGCTCCATGGTGAATTTGAAAACCAACTCATGCTCTTCTTTTTTTCTTTTGGTAGGACACCACATGCACTTTTCAAGAACATACCTGTTAACTAATTGTAAGTATTCAGGAATTGTGAAATAAGAATATTGACTTCAAAATCCAGTTGAATATTTTCATCATCCATGACTTGTACTAGGTTTCTGCAGAAGGAAAAAACGGTAGCACAAACTTAATCCAAAGGTTTGAGCTTAAGCTACCCATTCATCTTTAGAATTTGATGTTATCTTATCGATTAATCTTTCATCTTTTCTGTTATTTTTCTATTCATTGTTAATGGAGAGAATGGACACTTTCTGCAAGATGAAATTCTGTGGGGTAAGCTTGATGAACTAGGTTGCAGAGCATGCATGCGGGGATGGAAAGGTCGGGGATCCATTAGCCAATGAAGGATGGAGAATATCCGCAATTGATCTTGAACAAGGAAGGTTTGACGGTATAGAAAATTAGAGCAAAGATTAGATAATATGGACTCAAATGTTTATTAACAATTATTTATTTATTTATTACTTATATAATTTTTAATTAATATATTTTTAATGTACCAAAAATATATTAAAATTTATTTTTAATAGGAAGCATATGTTGTAATATATATATATATATATTTGAAATGGACCATATTAACTCGTGTAAATATATGTCAATATTTGAAATGGTCTATATTAATAATCTTCATATAAGTGGGTCATAAATAAGAAACAAATGGACCGAAAAAAAAATATCATTATTTGAATTGTTTACTCAAGAATATTGTTATAAATTTGGAAATATTTTTTTTAGATAAATAATTTCCATAAATTATCAGATTATCCTGGAATCTAAACGTTCCTTGACCAAACGAATCCTTGTATGCTATTGCTGGAGCCAAGTACTTCTAAGAGCATCTCTACTCCAGAGAGAAAAAAGAAGATTGGTAAATACTAGGGTGTGCTTTCCTCACAGCAATCCATATTCTAAAAAATTCTGATCATGTCAGATTAATTACATAGGTCCCATATAGAGATGATTAACAATAAAATGTTAGGTATGGACTTGTAGAATTCGTCACAATTGACATAAAAGCTGGAAACTAAATAAAATTACTTAGAAAAGGCTCAGATAATTGATTTCTATTATTAGTTTTGAACAAGCTGAACCCTGTAGACGTGATCAATTAGGCCCTTGTGACCCAACCCAATTTAATTGGCCCATGACTAAAAGCCCGTCCAGATGGAGCTCGGCCTAATGCGGCAAACCGCTTGCAGCCCATTAAGAACCCATTTCGGCTTTGCGGGCCCCCCGACCGTGGTGAGTGAGGACCCAGCAAAAGAGGACAGAAATTAAAAAACGGGCGACAAATAGCTGGCTCTGTACCTACTGCCTTTTCTTAGACGCAAATACTTCCCTGCTCCCAGTGGTGGTAGGCTGGAGTAATTGGTAGACATTTACGACCATCAGGCTCGAAACCCAATTTATCCTCTAAATTCCAACCACCTCCATTTAATTTGCCTCTGATTCTCTCTAAAATATTATAGGTGAAAAATTGTGGCATTTTGAAGCCGTCAACCCCCTTTTTTTTTTTTTTTCTTTTTTTCTTTTTTTTTCTTTTTCTTAAAAAAAAGAAGGAAGCCCACTCCGCATAGCAGCCCTTACTGAACCCCCACCCCATCAGAAGAGTGTTTGATACGAACAGAAATGATCGTATGTTGTGCACTCCGACCAGTTTTGTTCATATTCTCTCCACCCGTGGGCTCGGCTCGGTGACCTCTTTGGGCTCCGGCATGATCCCTTTGCGTGAGTACATCACATCTGGCACCATCGAGGCTACCAGCGGACCAGTAGCTTTTCCAACCGTCAACTCTTTTTAGCGGCTTTTTCAAGACATTTCTAAGGTACTTCTACTCAACTAAAACTTCTAGAAATCAAATCAATATATTCATTCAAAATATAACATTTATCCCTTTTTAGCAGTAATAATATTATTATTCTCTTTAAAAGCCTTTCAACTCCCCTATACTACCTACTAAATATTGAACTAAATATATATAAGACGCCAAAAATAATTCATATTATTTACCTGATATCCCATAATAAAGATTATATATAAGAAGATTAATCATCATCCTGCTCTTCACCTATCATCTTATTAAAGTAAGATTTCTTAAATTCAAACCTCCTTCTTATCTTAAAAAATATTTAATTCTAAAAAAAAAAAGAAGACATGAACAAGTAATGCTTTTGTATTCTTGGTCCTATTTTTTTCACCTTTTTATTATTTTTCCGTTCTATTACTCTTAGGCTGCAAATAAGTCAGGTTGACCCATAACCCGACCCGATCCAACCCGAATTTTAGGACATGCAGAGCTGGGTCGGATTCTAAATTTGGACTCGTTCTATTTTTCAGATCGAGTTGGGTCCACTCAATCTCGACTCGGGTCCGAACCCGACCTGATCCATTTTTTTGGAGCCTTAAAAGTTAGAGAGTGATAGCATCATTTAGGCCTACTTTTTGGATCAGATCTGGATATATATTGATCCGACCCGAATGACCCATCGGGTCAAATTTTGTAGGCATTGATCCGATTCGATCCGATTTTCAAACAGATTAAATCTGAATCTAAAATTAGAATTTGAATAAAAAGTTGAATCGGATCGAAGCCATTCAGAATCTGATCCGATCGAACCATTTGCAACCCTACTCTTAGTGTAGGGTACAAAGTGGCAAGAAAATTTACTGGACGCAGAACCCTTACGCCAATTTCCAACCGGATGGTAGTAATAAAAGGTCATTTCAGTACAACCAAACCACAACCCCACCTTTTCCTCCCATGCCCCCACGTGAACCCAACAATTCACTACAGCCCAAACTAGCCCACAAGCAAATAATCCCTCTCTCTCTCCCTCCCTCTCTCTCGCTTCTAGTCCCTCATCTTTGGTGTTCCTTTGTACTGTATCCATAGAGAGAAGAAGAGGGATAGAAGAGGTGGAAGGAGTAGGGCTGGAACACCATCATGTGGTGCTACGTGGGCAAGGCCACCAAGATCTTCTTTGTGGTGGTGGCTGTCCTCGCCGTGGTGGGCCTCATCGTTGGCTTCGGATTCCTCCGCCACGGGCCCCGCTCGAGGGCCCACGACGGCGGCGGCGGCTGCGATGGGGACGGCTGCCAGCCTTCCTTCCCCGTCCCCATCCCCGCCACCCCCACCACGTCGGCGCCGCCGCTCCTCAGCCCCCCCGCCATCCCCGAGTCGGCCGCCCCTCCCCCCGAGCCCCCCCATGAGTAGTGGCCTAGCTTTTAATTATTGGGCCAGTTAGAGAAATTTTGCCTCTCCTTTCTTTTTCCTTCCATGTTGATGTAAAGATTCCTTTTTTTCTTTTTCCTTCTCCTTTGGGTTTGGAGTAGTGTGATGTTGGGGAAATGGATTTAGTGTCTTAATTGATGGTTTTTTTCTTTATTTGTTAAACTAGGATGCCCTCTGCATATTTCTGTATGGACTTTCCCTTTTTCTGTAGAAAATCTCTTTTTTTTCTCTAAAATCTTTAGCAAATCTACTGAGCGATCATTGGCGAATTTTGTATAGAATTAATATATGTTGTAGGACTGGTTGGTCTAATTTTATTGTTTCATTTGGGACTGGTATAGTGTGGCAAAGTGGAATTTTTAGTGGGTTTACCTAATGTACTTCTGCGCTCTTGGTGATTGGGGCTCTGAAATGGCCTGAGATTAGAGAAATTTTTTGTTTTGAGAATGGACGAAGAACATTGCCATGTGGACTATGGAATTTTAGGGTGATCATAGTTGCGGCTTGAACCATATTGAAGTACGGAGGAATAGGGCTTATAGTATTATAATCATGCATTTAGGCATTTTGAGATTTCTGGCCAAGGGAAAAATGGGGATATGTGTCGGACGATGTCATCAGATTCCGGTCGTTGGCATTTCAAAACCTGAGAAATGACATAGTTTTGGATTTGTTGGAGACAGAAAGGGGCTTGACGATGACATCACCCAGGTTGGCGATGGATTGGTAAATTTAGAGGTGGCAAAGGATGACACGACCCGCTTCGTGCCGTTTCGGTTCAGGGGTTCTAAAATCAGGGTTGAGTTTTGGTTAGATTTTGTGGCCTGGGTGCAGTTTGAGTGGAGATCAAATGATCAGGCCAGGATGGGTTAAGCCAATTAATTGGATCTAGGTATCGTTTCCCCTTTGAAACTCTTCAATGGCAAACAATGTGCATGTTATCAGTGTCACCTTACATCTAAAGACCTCGAAGATGATTCTCCTCTATGCATCGCAGTGCTGTTAGGGAAGTGAAAACTACCATTGCCTATATGTATGGCACTACAAATGCATCCCAGGAGCGGTTTAATATATTTAAGGGCCTAAGACCATTTTATTTCTGAGGTTTTTTCTGCAGTGTGCCGACTTAAGGAGCTTTTTTTTTTCTTTCCATTTTGTTTTTGAGATCTTTTCTGCGGTGAGTCTTTTTTGAACGGAGGCCTGATCGCCTAAGAATTGGGCCGGCCCTGCATCCTAGTTCCTAGTTCATCTTTTAAATATTTGTGAAGGACGACGAGCCATTTCTGCATGAATTTAACATATATGAATCGACATATGTTGATCTGAACTGAAGGGTTACCCCCTAGAACGATGGTCACTGTTTAAAGTCCATTGGTAGGGGGAGATGTACTTGATCGAGAATTGCAGTAACGAGCACTTCGTCCCAAGCTCAAAAGAGTTTGGACAAGGGAGAGGTGAGTGCGTGCCCGCATTGCTAATCATTGATACATCAGAATGTTGTGATGGATGAGCATGTTTAGTTATTGAAGCATCCTACGGATAAACATTATAATAATATTTACCTATTGGAGATCTCGGCAGATCTAGTTTATTTGACGCAATTAGGTGTGAATGTGCTAGATTTGGATGAGAAAGAAAAGTTTGAGATGGATGATAAGGAATTTTTGTATACATTGCTTGCCAACGTTCAGAGAGCTAATCTAGCTTCTGGACATCCACATCACTTCACCTTCGATGGCAAGTGACTGAATTTAAGGATGACCATTGCTGATTATGGATATACATATTGTTTTTGTGAGGACTTTGTGTGAGCATGTATTTAGTCCCACATCGATTATTCGCTGGATAGATCTTGGGTACTTATCTATGATTAAAAAATTTTAATAATATTTTTCAGCTAGTTATTTTGGATGAAATTCTGAGTTATTATAAATAATATCAGAGCGGACCCGACCCATAATATATGTGGATTATGGGATATTATAGTATCACGAGCCGATTGTGGTGCTTGTGAATTTATTTGAATGGATTTGAAATCGTTGGATAGATATTTATTTGCACTTTTATATGTATTGTGCATAGAGATGGGCATCAGGCCGTGCCGGGCCCGGCCCGGCCCAGGCCCACCGGGCCACAGACCAAACGGGCCGTGCCTGGCCAAGCTTGTTACTAAACGGGCCGTGCCTGGCACGGCTCGCTTAACCTAAAGGCTAAGCTCGGCACGGCCCTAGGCCCGTGAGGTGGCAGGCCATGCAGGGCCCAACACGACCCGTCTGTCCAAAAAAAACCCGTTATGGGTCACATAACGGCTATTTTTTTGGCCCATAACGGCTATTTGTGGCTTTTTACCCATTTTGCCCTTCCCAACAGCTATAAAACGACTAATTTGAGGGATATTTTGGGGAAAAAATTGGAGTCCTATAAATACCCTTTTCCTCCTTCAGTCTCACCACACCAAACCAACTCTTCTCTCCTTCTCTACTACTACTATTTCTATCTTCTAGCAATATTTAGCAAGTGCTCTAGGCTTCTAGCAATTTAATTTTTCGTTTGCATTTAGCAAGTGTTCAAGTGCTACACAAGAGGAGGTTCTTGTTGAGAAGTTAGAAGTGCAA
>JAOXJJ010000603.1:105265-136777 GCA_025769935.1 Phoenix roebelenii
TTGTGGATTTATTGAATTGTTGTTTATCTTAGGCCTTGCATGATCTTTAGGGCACTGCTCTAGGGATCTTGCGGCCGGTCGCGTACCGGACCCGGGTGCTGGATCCGGGGCGTGACAATATGTTTTATCCACTCATGGAATATAGGGTTGGTAGCATTATGAAGTGCTGTTGGTTATCACAATAGAGAGGCATAAGTTGAGGGTGGTGAATAAACAAGTCAGAGAGTAGAGTTTTGAGCCAGACTAATTTACAAGTGGTAGAGGCCATTGATCAATACTCAGCTTCCGTGATGGAGCGACATACAATACTTTATTTTTTTGTGCACCATAAGATAGGGCTGTCATCAAGAAAGCTGCAATAACCTGAACAAAACGGTCAGTAATGGAACAAGTCGCCCAATATGCATCACAATAAGCACTGAGATGAAAGTTGTTCAGAGCAGGCATGAGGATACCAAAGCCAGGGTGAGAGATATCTTAAGATTTGAAGAGCAACATCCATTTGGAGTTGGTGTGATGCCTGCATAAACTGACTAAGAAGATTGACAGCAAATGTAATATCTGGACAAGTGATTGTGAGATAGATCAAATGACCTATCAAGCATATGTATGGTCTAAGATTATGCAAAGGTTCACCAACATCAAGTGATAACTTTAAATTTTGCTTCATCGAGGTGTGTGCTGGTTTAGCACCTAGAACAGCTGCATCTTCAAAAATATTTAAGGTATATTTTTGTTGAGAGAGAAAAGCACCTTTATTGGAGCATGCAACTTCAACGCCCAGGAAGTATTTAAGTGTGCCAAGATCGTTAATTCAAAATTGATCTTGGGGGAAATATTTAGTGAAAACAATGAAAAAAGGATCGCTACCAATAATGAGTATATCATCAACATAAACAAGCATAATGGTGATGTTGCGTTTGAATTTGAGGGCAAAGAGTGAATAATCGGCAACTAATTGAGTGAAACTAGCCTAAAGTAGGGTAGTAGAGAATTTGGAAAACTAGTTACGGAAGGCTTGTTTAAGACCATACAAGAATTTATTAAGGCGACAGACTAACTGCTCTACTTTATCCTCCTTTCGAAAAAAATTTGGTGGCAGTTGCATGTAAACTTTTTCATGTAAATCACCATAGAGGAAGACATTATTAACGTCAAGCTACTGCACATACCATTGTTTGGCAGCTGTAATGACAATAAGACAACGAACCATAACCAATTTGGCAATAGGAGCAAATATTTTTTGGTAATCTACGCCTTTAGCTTGAGTGTAGCCTTTAGCAACAAACCTTGCTTTATACCATTCAGTACTACTGTTGGACTTGTATTTGATCTTATATACCCATTTGCATCTCATGGCATGTTTGCTTGGTGGAAATGGCATCATGGTCCAAGTATGATTGAACTCTAAGCCATTAATTTCATCGGCCATAGCATCACGCCAGTGAGCACATTTCATTGCCGAGGAAAAGGACTTAGGTTCCTGAGAAGAGAAAATAAAAGCTAACAAAGTATGATGAAAGCTAGATAATTTATCAAAGAAAAGATAACTTTGGAGTGGATAGTTAGTACCTCTCACGAGATTGTTTTGGTATGAGAAAAAAAGGATAAAACTTGAAAGCATCGAAAATCTTGAAGCCATTAGGGAGGACATTGGATCCTTGAGGAGCATTTTGGAGGTGGATTGACAGATGTTTCAGAATTAACATGTTCAATTGAATCTTGATCAGAAGTGAAAGAAGGCCAAGTAGGTGAAGATGGAAGATCAATTGACAGAGTGGAGAGTATGGGTTCATCACCATTATCAATAATGTAAGGAAGAATTGGTAATTGGGAAGTAGGAGAAATGTGAGATGTTTTGGCAAATGAAAAAATTGATTCATGCAATTGACATCCCTACTAGTGAATATTTTATCTTCAAGTCATAGCCTTTTTGGCCATAGAGATATCCTACAAAAAGGAACATACGTGCACAAGGTCTAAATTTATTTTTGGTTTGGATATGAGCAAAACAAAGACATCACAAGGTATGTAAATGGTGGTAAGAAGGGTTTTTATCAAAAAGCATTTTATGAGAAGATTTACCACCTAAAATAGGAAAAAGAAGTTGGTTAATAAAATAAGCGGCAGTTAAAACACACTTACCCCAAAATTAGATTCGTAGGTTGGATTGAAAACATAATGCTCGGGCTACTTCAAGGAGGCATCTATGTTTGCACTCAACTATACTATTTTGCTGTGGCATGCCAACATAAGATATTTGATGAATAATTTTTAAAGAATTAATAAAAAATTGCATTTGATGATCCATGAATTCCATCCCATTATCACTTCTAACCATTTGAATTTTACAAGAAAATTTGTTTTCTACAAAAGCAATAAATTTTTTAAGCAAATAAAATGTTTCATGTTTGAATCACATGAGAAAAATCTATGTGCAACGTGAAAAGTTATCCATAATTGTTAAAAAATAACGTGTCATAGTATGAGATGGCATAGAATAACCTTCCCAAATATCAATATAAATAAGTTCAAAAATGGAGGAAGTAACAGAAGTACTTATAGGAAAAGAAATTCTAGCTTCCTTGGCTAGAGGACAAAGAGTATAAGAATCTATTTTATTTTAAAAAGTAGAAAGGGGAACAAAAATATCTTGGGCTAAAATTTTTAATCATGGAGTCGATGGATGACCCAAATGATGATGCCAAATACTCAACTAGGTGCAACAAGCTGTAGAAGTAGAAGAAACTGAACTTTTGTAGTATTAAAGACCATCCTTTTCTTTACCGAGACTAATCAACTTTCTCGTTGGCAAGTCCTAAAATATACAGAAGACAGAAAAAAAAAAAGATGGCAACACAATTATGTGTTTTAGTAAACTTACTAATGGATAATAAATTTAAATTGAAAGCGGGTACGCAAAGAATATTTTTTAACTCAAGAGAAAGGAATATTTTAATAGTCCTTTCTTGGGTTATTTGAAATGTACCTCCAATAGGTAGTTTAATAGATTGATGAGTTGGTAGAAGTTTAAGTGATAAAAAAGGATTAGAGCTGGAGACCATGTGGTCAGAAGCACCTGTGTCAATTACCCATGTCAAAGGTTGTGAGTTAGAAGGAATACCTATTATGTTGATGGAAGTGATGTTTTTGTCGATGTTTAATATAGATAGCAATTAGACATACTTCTCTAGCATTTGCTAGGGCACAATAGACGGGCCAAGAGGAATTTTACTTTTTGCAACATGATTTACAGATTTTGGTTCCTCCACGATGGTTCGAGTAGCCATATTATTTGTAACAAGTGTCACGTGTGTGACCAAGATTATTGCGATAATTATAGTGTGGTCGTCCTCGACCGCTACGACCTCCTTGTTGGTTACCGGAGTGACTATAATCATGCTTGTCAAAACTTGAAGTAGCTATAGCAACGCCTTCAAGAGACTGCATCAGTTTGACTTACAGTGCCATCTGTTTCTCCTCTTGCAAAATCATAGAAAAAGTTTTACTTACTGTAGGTAGTAGCTCCATAGTGAGTATTAGGCTCCGAACAGTTGAAAAGGAATCATCGTTCCCCATAAGGAATTGAAAAACTTTTTCAGCTTGAGAGATCTGCTTCAACTCTTTTATTGCATTGGAAGTGCAAGTAGAAAGTGGACATAGATCAATGATTTTTTTTCCAATGTACTTTGAGTGTGATAAAATAAGAAAACAGAAAATTGATCTTGAATATGCATTGAGATATTTCGCTTGATACGATAAATTTGCGTAGCCTTATCATGAAAAAAGTGCTCCTCTAGATCTTCTTATGCCTCTTTTGAAGTTTCAAAATAGACTATATTGCTCACAAGATCTTTTTGGACTCCGTTCTAAATCTAGAAAAGCACCATGGTGTTGCAACATTGCCATGCATTAAATATTGCTAAACTTTTGTCAGGCTTCTTAAGCAAGCCATCAATAAAGCCAATTTTATTCTTGGCTAAGAGAGCAATCTTCATAGCATGCCTCCATAGAGGATAATTATCACCAGTGAGGACTTGAGAGACCCGGATCATGTTTGGGTTATCTGAGTTATGGAGAAAGAATGGTGACGTTATATCAGCATTAGCATTGAAAATAATAATAAAAGAGGCCATGATTATCAAATGGAGAATAGAGGGCCAAGAAATACAAACACCAAGAGATGATAGGAGAACAAGAAAGAAGGGTTGACTGATCAAGAAAAATCTTGCTCTGATACCATGAGAAATTTGTATTGGAAATATAATTCGAATTGTTTGTACTGTTCATAGCACTGATGTGCTTTATATACAAGTTAAGCTCTTAAATATAGTGAAATATAACAACAAAATTCCATGATTATGGGAAAGATAATAGGGAATATATATAGTATAATACAATAACAAAATCTCATGATTTGATACAAATACTAAATTTGAATATGTCAATCAAATTCTATAATTTTTGGATATTGATCTGAGCTAATATACCAAGATTTTGCATATAATATGTGGCAAGTGTGATATCCAATTCATATATACCATAGTAGGCGAGATTGTGCATGATTCTAAGTTGTAATAGTCAACGGAATGCCTCGGAGCCGAGATTTGCGGTTCTCTTGGCCGACCTGATGCCTGGGTTGATCAAAGCAGCATACAGGTCGGCACGGATGTTTTCGACAGGGGAGGTCAATGTGACGAGCTCTGAGAGGCTATTCGAGTTGGTGAAGTGCACAAGGGATCAGTCGGATGACGACTGCCACTAGTGCCTGCAGCGGTCGATGGAGATCATGTCGACTACGTTTCCACAGAGTGTTGAAGCGGTGAAGCTGGCATACAGTTGCTACATGAGGCATGCAATCTATTCTTTCTATGATGAATCCGTTGGGGCAGCACCGCTGCCTCCGCCGGTGCTGGTGGCGTATTCCAGTCCTCCATCGTCCAGAGGAAAGGAATCAGGTAATGATGAAGTTTTCCTTCTTTCTTACCATGCACTCATGTTATGCGTTTCTTTTCCTTTTCATGCTATTACCATCAAGCAATGTTATCCAGCTTGACATGTTGGCCATCCAAAGTTCCTTAGCTAGAATGATTTGTAAGTCAGTCAATTGTTAGCTGTAACAAACGTGTTAATATAGATATGTATGTATGCATGCATACATGTATGCATGAAACAGGGGTTTTTATATCTCTGATTTTCATAAAGGAACGAGCTTATTAATTGAAAATTTAGCATTTTGGATCAGGAAAACTGAAGAGAGTGATGGTCATCCCCTTTCTAAGTGCATTGGTGATCTTCTCTGCCATTTTCTTTTGTTTATCAAGGAGGCGAGCATTTTTAAAATTATCCAGTAAGTTTTACATATAATAAATCTTGTGGCAATAAAACAGGCCACATGCACTTTTCTTTTGTTAAAAAGCTGACGTGCTATTCATAATCCTACGTAAAAATATTTACCATGACTACAGATATTGAAGATGAGGAAATTAAAGACATCAAAGATCTATTTTTTGATTTGGGCACACGTAGAGTTGCGACTGATAACTTCTCCGACATAAACAAGCTCGGAGGTGGGTTTGGGCCAGTTTACAAGGTACAATCTAGCCTTTACCTACTCATAATTTATATTGTCAATTGTCTCTATTCAATTTGAATCGGATAAAAATCTTCTTTATATCATGTTGAATTGCAATAGGGCGTACTATCAGGTGGCCAGCAAATAGCTGTGAAAAGAGAAGGTCACGGCAAGGATTTCTAGAGCTAAGAAATGAGGTTATGTTTGGTGCTAGGCTTGAACACAGAAATCTTGTAAAGCTACTGGGTTGTTGTTTAAAAGAGAGAGACGCTACTCGTCTATGAATTTCTCCCGAACACAAGCCTTGACAAATTAATTCGTGGCACTGGATTCTTATATTGTAAGAAACTACATTGTGACGAGTCATATGTATCACGGGAACATACATTCTATCTTTAATATTGTTGTTGCGTATTCCTTAGTTTGGCCTCTTATTATAAAAAAATAGTCTCGAGATATAATCACTTAGTTTTATAATTTTCTTATGTTGGATATTATGTGATACTATTCTCTTTTTCTGAGTAAATTATGTGGTATTATTCTGAAAAATGTTCTTGTCGCTAAGCAGCCTCAAGAAACTGAACTGGTATAATTCTTATCTTCTTAAGGTTGCCTTGAGTCTGCATCTCTCATATATTGAATTCTCAATTTGATAATTTGATTATATTATGATATCTTAGGATTGTCTTCAGTTGAGTCCCCCCGGAGAGAACTTCATGCTTCTTTCTAATTCAATCATTATGAGATTATTATATTCTTTGACTAGATTTTGGTTGGATGCAGATCCTACTAAACGTGGACTCTTAGACTGGGGAAAGCGTTATAAAATTATAGAAGGAATCGCAAGAGGGCTTCTTTATCTTCACCAAGAATCTCAGTTCACGATTATCCATCGGGATCTAAAAGCAAGAAATGTCTCGTTAGATCAGTACATGAATCCTAAGATTTTAGACTCCGGTCTTGCAAAGCTCTTTGACTCGGAGAAAACACGCGGATGTGCCAGTAAAATTGCTGGCACGAAGTACGTTAAAAACTTTTGCTGCTTCAAATAATAGCTTCCCATGCCTCTCGGCCCTCTCCTTTCAATCTAGAACAATTTATACTGCTTTGCTGCTTCAACAAATAACCATTGCTTGGTGATGTGCATGGCTTCGGAAAATGCAATGCTGGGACATTTTTCAACTAAATCAGATGTCTTTAGTTTCTCTAGTTTTTATTCTAGAGATTGTGACCGGTCGAAGAATCGGCGACTTCCATGGATCGGGTTGTGCTACCAACCTCCTAAGCTATGTAAGGACTCGCAAACTACTCCTTTGGTCTTCGCTAAAATGTGTAGCAAAATATGGGATGCGCACAGGGGAAGGACTTGTTCTTTATTCTTCATTGTGACTCATGTTGGTGATTGTTTGTTAAGTAGGTCTGGGAGCACTGGAGCAAAGGGATATGGCTTTGCAAATAATGGATCATCGCCTAGGTGAATTGTACCATAGGCAAGAAGCCTTAACATGCATCCACGTAGGATTACTCTGTGTTCAGGAAGACTTGAGGAAGAGAACTTGCATGGCATCTGTTGTTCTCGTGCTGAGTAATTACTCCATTACTCTTCCCACTCCTTCGACGCCTGCATATTTTGTTCAAAGCAGAGCAGCCATTGATTCAAATGTGACTTCAAGAATTGCCGACTCCAGTCCATCTAGCCCATCATCTATATACAACATGTCAATTACTGAAATGGAGCCCCGATAACAAATTGTATGAGGATTTGGAGCTTTCCAACTTTTTTTTTTTCTCTTCTATCTTGTTGTGCTCTTTTTCTATCTTTAAAACACCCTCCTTCTTCCTCAAACAAAAAGAAAAGAAAGAAAAGAAAGAGAGAGAACAAGCACAAGAGCTCTTTTCCGAGAGAAGAAGCACAGGTTTTTAGCAAGGCTTGTATCAGATAGAATGTGCGTACTGCAGCATGAGGGAGTAATCTCTTTAGCTTTTCAGATTATAAGAGGAAGCAATAGTCAGAGGATGATACCAACAAGTGAATAAAGGGCTCAGAGGATGCATGCGCTGTATCTTCCTGCATTCCAGCATGTAGTCTCAAAAGTATCTCTCTGTTGTCGTCTCAGCCCATTGTTAAGTTTCATTAACTTAAACATTGACCCTTAAAATATTATAATAGCATAATAAGTTATCTGACCTATTAAGTGTTAAGTATGGCTCTAACAGATATCAACAATTTTTCAGAATATTCTTAATCTTTAATATAAACGCATTATGGGACATGAGCGTAATGTAACTATATCATGATATTCATGTGGATACATGTATATTCAATATTTGTTGCCGGCTAGTGTATCAGAATGTCGGTGCTTGTCCATGCTAGTCCATTAGAGGAATTTGAGATTAATGTGAGAACGTACAAAAATAAAATCCAGAGTTATGACATGAAATGATGTGAATTCTACTATATTCATATGGCTTTCACTGATTTTTTTTTATTTTTTTTTATATGAAGAGGGAGGCAAAGCCACCCGTGTTTTATTAGAAAAATAAGAGTTTATAGGAACTAGTTATAAAAGATTTGCAAGAAAGAAAAATACAAAAGAGCGATGAAAAACTTTAACAAAGATAGCGGTCTATAAGTAGACCTGTTAAACTATTTAACAAGCCAAACAATCTCATAAGTAATTTGAAGGATCTGATGTGAGTTAGTTTTTTTCCAAAAAGATAGATCAACGTTCCTCAACGTGCGACGTTAATGTTATGAGGTTATTCCAAAGTTTGAGATAATAATCAAGCAGCTTCTCTGAGCACAAATGCTTTAAATTTTCTATAAAATACAATAGATGGAACTTGACTTTTTTAAAAATTTTGAACATTTCGCTTTTTCCATATTTTCTAAAGTAGGCCATCCTCCCAGACCATCATTTTGCTTTACGGTAAAGCTAATTAGCGTCTGCTCATGGCACCCATGAACACGGCCGCTCGGTATGACCACCCTCAAAGTGTTGCAAGGCATCCTCAACTTTGTGTCTAAAATAATAGTAGGAAGGCCCATCTAGGCATCCTCTCGTCATTGATGACATCATCATCAAGCCAAGATTCCATCGAACATCTAACAGGAAGCAACGGATATCCAATGGCCACGTTTTTCAACTTTCACTTGATGTGGGCTTGCACCTCGAACCTATTACCTGATCACTTATGCACATGCCCGCAATCATGTATCCACATCTGGCTGCACCCTAGCGGCCGTTCTAGCATGCATCGATAATAATACTGCAAATGGAATTAGTCATATCTCGTGCATAACCACAATCCTAAAACAGTATGATTTATGCACGCCTGCATAATCTCATAAGCATAACCTTCATGTGTCGCTGTTATACTTGTGCTTTAATATGTGTGCATCTTTCCCTGAACACATGTACGCCTCTAGCATAAATGCTATAATATAGGGAGGAGAACAAGTGATGATGGAGAGCTTCTCCTCTCTCCTTGCTTATATTCGACCATTGAGTTCGGATACAAAAAAAATAAAATAAAGACTGAGGAAACCATCGCATTGGGTCCACTTTTTCCGTCTCCTTCCCATAGATCTCAAAACCAAATGGGCGTTCGAAAGGTTATTGTCATGAAAGGAGATCAAACCTTCTTTCGTGCAAAAGATACAACCTCGACCCCAAAGGTAAAAGGATTGGATTGATATGCATAATGATATGGGTTCAATTCTAGGATAGCCATTTTGTGCAAAAAAATATCAAAATTTAGGTCTGTTCCAATCCACTCATCCCAAGGCCCTGGATTGCTAGGACGATGATTGGATCATAGTCCTTTGTAATTAAACATAGCAAAAAAAATCAAGCAATAGATTTCTTTATAAGAATGGGTAGACATTAGGCATACACATTGCCCCTCTAGTATTTCTGAGGGTTTGAGCAAAAATACATGTGTTACATCCATGATATAAAGGCTTTAAGTTTTTTCGAAGAAAGACTAATTATTCAAGATATTCATCAACCTTCTTCTTCTTCTTCTTACCTTATTATACCTACCTAGGTTCAAGTTCTGAAATTGAGACCTCATTTGGTGACAATGGTATTGACTTGCTTGAAGATCGGTCATTTGCACCTCCAGATAAATTAAATTCATTTGAATAAGCATTTGAGTCCATGCTACTCTTTCCGATGCAAAATGCCGGTCTAGAAGGAGCTTGGAGAGACACGGAGTTGCTGTTGAGCATCACAACAACTTGTGACATGGTGGGTCTATCCGATGGATTTTCCTGGACACACAATAATCCAATGTGAATGCATCTTAACACTTCGCTTCTTGGGCAATGGTTGCCTAAGGATGGGTCCAATATCTCCAAAATTGTTCCTACCGCCCACCGCTCCCAAATCTGCATGAAGTGAATTTATTCAGTCATTTAAGATAGAACTATATTTGTATCTATACAATTGAAAACTTACATAGCTCAGTAGGTCTTGAGTAGATTCAGACTCAGAGTCACCAGTATTCTTTCTTCCAGACACGATCTCTAAAACAAGAACACCAAAACTGTATATATCTGACTTGATAGAATAGTGCCCGCGCATGGCATACTCTGGAGCCATATATCCACTGTAACCAAATGAGTAGAATATTTAAAATGCTCTATAATAAACCATAATTAGAATGCATAGGTTATTCAAGTTTCTACTTACAATGTTCCAACAACTCGGCTTGTGGTGCCCTGAGTTTGGTCTCCACCAAAAAGCCTAGCCAAACCAAAGTCTGAAATCTTTGGGTTCAATTCTGCATCTAGTAAGACATTGCTGGCTTTTAAGTCCCGATGTATAATTTTTAACTGAGATTCTTCATGTAGGTATAGTAGGCCTCGAGCAATCCCACCAACAATCTTGTACCTTCGCCCCCAGTTTAGCTCTTCGCGCTTTATACGATCTATGTCATACAAACTTACATGTCAATTAATTACATTAAAAAAAAAAACCCTTAATAGTCAATTAAGGTCACACATAATAGAGTAAGTCCGAAGAGGGGCTGAATGTAATATGATTGGACATTTCTTTCTTCTAAACTAAGAAGAAGGGTTAACCTAGAAATGCAAATTATAGATTTAGTTGGAAGAGGAGAGCCTATATATAAACAAACATCAAAGTTCTAGATTCAATATTAACATTAATTATAGCTCTACTATATTATGGTCACTGCACAGGTTTCTAAAGAGGGCTGGTCAGATTTTTGTGGAAGATGAAATTATACCGAAGAGAATGGTATCCAGGCTTCTGTTAGGCACATATTCATAAACAAGCAACTTCTCTTGTTCCTCCAAGCAAACACCCAGAAGCCTTACAAGATTCCTATGTTGGAGCTTAGCAACTAAAACTAGCTCATTTCTCAGCTCTCCAAATCCTTGTGTAGAATTAGTCGATAACCTCTTCACTGCTATTTCTCGTCCATCAGGTAGTAGTCCCTATACAAAATCACAAGATTAACAGGAAATATCCAGAACCAGAAAAAAAAAAATTAAAGATATAAATAGAACTGATGAGGATAAAGAAAATAAAGGTACATGTGATAAATCTTTATTTTGCAGGAAAATTCTATAAAAATTAGATTCAGAGAAGTTTACAAAATAGGCTTTCATCATACCTTGTAAACTGCACCAAAGCCACCTTCTCCAAGTTTGTTCTCTTCGGAGAAGTTAGCTGTCGCAGCTCGTAGTGTAGATATATCAAGTAATAGGGACTCCACACTTGCAATCTCCTCTGGGCTAGTCCCATCTACTGAAAGAGCACAGAATTTGGAAACTATTGTCAAACATTTTCGCACTGAATCTTATGTATGGAATAAGGGTAACAAGATGAGATAATTGGAGAAAAAATTCCAAAAATAATTTTGCTTAATGAAACCAAGTCTGCTTTAGTTTTACAGGCTCATTGATGTCCATTGAAATCAATAATCAAGCAACGCATGACTTATCGCTTATGGTAAACTTTTCAGGTCTAACTCCTGCAGTAACTTCACCTAATATTTCATCCTTTCCCATCTTGGTGGAACTTAATTTAAAAAGAGCTGGATAATTTGTAAAGAAAGCATTTAATTCATGGGTTACTTACAGGGTAATCTTACAACTGGCTTCCTCCTCCTCCAGAAGCAAATGCAAATTATGGAGATCAGCAAGAATGCAGCTACTAGAGGTATTGCAATCGCAAGGACTATACCTGTGGCATTCTTCTTCTTTCCTGCATCGATAAATGACTTATTTTATCTGCATTTCTATATCAAACATCACACATTGATGATATCGAAACATGGAGCTGTTTGTTAAGACATACGGCATATTAGTGCATCTTTGCTGTGTGTGTGGCACCTATAGAAATTGAGACCAATGGTTTGTGGGAAAATTTTATTAATTATTATTCTATAAACCATGTGGTTCTTACTTTGCCAGCATGCTGACTGGAGTGCCTCGAGTAAGTGGATCAGGTGTGAAGCAGGAACAGAGTTTCAAGAAGGATTGCCATTTAAGAAGAATCCAAGTACAATTATTATTATTATTATTATTATTATTATTTTGCCCCAAGGTTAGTAATCAGAAAGTGATCCTATGAGAGTGTTAATTCGGCGTACTCACAACGGTGTGAACTTTCTTTGATCCAACAAGAATAAACTGGTGCTAGTTGGCATACCCTTCAATACTTTAAAGAAAAAAGATAGCTACTTTGGCCGGTTTGTGGAAATAACACTTGTATGTTACAGCACTCATCATTAGTGCCTAGCTGTGTTTCTAATATACAATTGTTACCTTTTTATACTGCAGACCAACAAGAAAAAGCTAATCTTTACTGTTACCTTAAGTCACCAGACGCTTCAAATTTTATTAATGATCAACCAAGAATTTATGTATTTCTAGATTAATCATTAATATCGAAGGAGATATCTCTAAGCTAGGTTTAATACACGTACAACTAAGTTTCTTACTCTTCCGAACTTCAGCTTTTTATGGGCTTGGTTGCGTTTCCTTTTTAGTCCTTCCTTACAGGGTAAAGTGATTTCCCAAACCATGAGGGATTAAGTGGTTGCTCTCTAGATTCAGACGCCAATTTGAAATTTATATCTAACGTGTTTTGCTCCCTTCAGTTCGGGGAGGAGACTGAGAGAGCTTGTTGGTTGTGGGCACATTAAACATAGCCCCCTTTTCTTTTTGTCCCCCAACTCATTTCTGTACACAATTTAATGTCTTCCGTTTCTAACGCGTAGTCGCAAGAACATTAATTGACGAGAGGAAAAGCAGTGGGAAAAGAAAACCGTGTTCTCACAACATGCTAATATTTTAGTCCCGCGAATACTGCCATTTCGTGGCATTTTATCATGTTATTAAATTGTGTGGGACTTTGTACCCAAAAAAAAAAGTATGTGGGACCAAGGAAAAAAAGACGGTTGTGAGGGTGCGGAAGACTCCAATTGTCTGATTGTATAATGTTTATGGTTTATATTTGGGCTCAGCTAATACTAGCTTATTAAAGGATTTTTCAGCTAAATGCCTCGAAAGTGCATTGCTGATAAGATTTTGGCCCTCATGTCATCCAGACTTGGTTTTATTTTTACCATGAGTAATATTTTATTGATAGATTGATGACGGACTGATACGGCACTGCTGAGAAAGATGGCAGTCGCATCGTTTTTCAGGCGGGCCGGTTGTCTAGATACTAGACGGAAAGGTCTCCTTCCGTGGGGCATCGGAGAGGCTCTAAGTCAAGCATGCGACGACCCACTGATTGTGAGACTTTTCAGAAACCTGAATCCCAGTAAAAATTTTGAAAGGTACACATGTAATTCTTTCAGAATAATTATGTGACTAAAGATTCAGAAAAGTGCAAAGGAATTGAAGGAGACCAGAATTGATCTAAGAAATTTTATTACCAGTAACCAAAGTTTGTTTTTTATCAGAAACAAATAGGCCAATGAATTCGCACATTTGATAAATGGAACAAATTTCATTATAAGTAATCAAAATTTGCTTTATTAGAAACAAATAAGCCAATGAAACCCACGTTTAATGGGGCGAAGAAAAGCCAAAATTTCAGCGATAACACATTCTGGATCTAAATATCTCAATAGATAACAAGCCATGTCCTAAGTTTATTTTCCTGACAAGCAGAATTCCGAATTTATATCTTTGCAGACAATAGAAAACAGGCAAGGGCGAAGTTAATAATATCAATTAAATTACGTAGAAACATGCATTCAGGACTCAAATTGATAGGATAATAAATAGATAAGAAAACATGAAATATTAAACAGTAGAACTGGAAAGGCTGATTTATTTGCAGATAAGTCAGAATTCTGAACTCTAGTTATAACTAAGTTCAATGGTGCTAGAAATAACAATCTTATTCCCCCTACCTTCTTGTACGGGCGGGGTAATAAGTGGAGGCGCTTGGGGGGCCGGTGCCGGTGCGGCCTCTGGCGACGACTGAAGCCTTAGCGTCGGTTTCCCTTCGTAGAACGAGTATATCTCGTACCTATAATTGCAGCTCCCTCCAAGTTGCCTCGCTCCCTGTCTCCCCTTAAACAGGGCGTTTATCGGGTTAAGCATGCCGCTGAGGCACTGCCGGCACTGGCTCCTCGACAGGTCCCGAGTGCACTGCGCCAGCCCATATATCGTCGGAGAAGGAGGGTTGGTGGAGTTCATCATCTCCCCGGTCGCGAACATCTCGGTCGAGTTGTCGGCAGCCCAGTCGGCTACCCTGCCCATGAGCACGTCGACAAGCTTGTCGAACCGGCTGGGGTCGGTTACGTTGTTGACGTTATACATCAAGATGCCGTCCGAGGTGTCGATGGTCGAGAGAAAGCGCTGGTTGGAGTAGTGGAGGAGGCAGTAGTCGTACCAGATGATGGCGCCTTTGTCGTAGGGGCAGAGATTGGGGGCATCCACGATGGCGGTGTCGAGGCAGGAGCGGCAGACGGAGGCGTTGGTGTCGCCGCGGCAGAGGGCGAGGCCGTAGATTTGGTTGGGGACCTGACCGACGGTGGCGTTGGAGAAGCCACTGGAGAGGGAAGTGTTGGCGTCGAGGGAGTTGAGGACGAGTTGGAGGTTGGAAGCGTAGGTGCTGTTAGAGGTGTAGTTGCCGGCCGTCTTGGCGCAGATTTGGTAGAGGGGGTCGGCGGCGGCTGGAGGGGAGTGGTTGAGGAGGAGGAAGAAGAGCAGAGGGCATAGCAGGAAGAGTGGGGAAGAGGAAGGAAGAGAAGGGAACATGGCGAATTGATGCTATGGTTGTGGGGAGAACTCCCAGAGACGGAGATGATGATATGATCGGCCAATGGAGACTGGATGCCAACCGAGGAAAGGGAACAGTGAAGTCCCCTAATGTTGTCATTGACCAGTCAAAACGAAATAGAGCGCTTACGTTGCCGGGGTGTGATGGGGATCAGATGGCTGTGAGACCCTTTCGGATGCTGGGGATATACCATGCAGGCTAAAGAATGGGAATGGTAATATTGCGTGCAGATGAATAACGTGAGTTCGGGCTCTTTCCTTACTAATTAGATATTCTGAATTCAAATTATAAATAGTAATTTTAAATATGTGATTTAAATAATTATAGTATAAATAATTTAAATAAATTAAATTACTTTATTAGCTATTAAAAGTAATCTTTGAATTAATAAGAAATAAGATAAGCAATCACATCTTGTTGTATTGTCTATTATGTTTTATGATGATAGATAATGGTCTTACAAAGATTGTTTTCTTTGTATCTTATCGTATCAATTATGAATTATTTTTTTGAGGATAAACATAGTGACCTGACTTTGCTATCTTGCAAAATATTTTTTTTTTTTGCAGTTTTAAATTTAATTTTTGAGATTTTAATGTCATATAATAATTATTGTAAAGTTTGAAGTAATTACCAGTAAACACAAAATTATTATTGCACAACTGTGTTAAATAAGTTAACTAAGTTCAAAAGTATAATTGCTTGATTACAATAGGAGGTTTCTCCATCTATGATTATATCTCTTATAATTGCAGCAGATCAAATAATTTTTTTCTTGAATTTACAATATTACCAACAACCTTCCATACAGAGTAAATTCAATTGTACAAGGCTCGATTACATTTAATTATAGTTGCCAGCAAATTGAGCCACAATACATCTTCAAATGCAAGGTTTCTTACCATCCTTAAATTATATTTATACATTTTGTTGTACTTGCGTTAGAATCATAGCAAAAGATCCATTTGAATCGTTTACTTCCCATTGCAGATAGATAGATAGATAGCTAGATGGATACGATTGGCAAGCGTTCTCAGCCTTGTGAAACTGAAGAGCTAAATGGTACGCAATCAACCGTCCTTGTGGAAGCAAACGAGGCCGTGTGCAATCAGATAAATGTAAGCTAACCGAATGCTTCCACGAGGACATAATATGTCGCTGTCGTGTGCTGGGCTAGTTAGCAAATCCACGTACGCAGCCTTCGCGGAAGCTAGCGAGGTCCTCTAGACCGGAGTGGAGAAGTCGTCGGTCAACGTCGGCGGCTCTTGGACAAGTAAAGAGAAGCGCATGGAACCCGTCTAAACTTCGTGAAGTGGGGGGCGATCATGTGCTTGGAAAGTAGGGCCGCAAGAACCAATTTTCAGTGGGCGATAAGGACGTCGTGACAGGTACCCAACTGGTCCAGGGTAAAAATAATGCGTTCCAATCCAAAGTTCAGCTGCGACTTGTAGATGTCACACTTTTGACTGGCACTGTAGCCTTCTAAGTTGGCATCGAAATATCTAAGGCTCTCAGTTACAAACTCTTGACGAGTGTTATTACATGGAGTCATAGAATACAGTAATCTTATATTGTTGGCACCAACAATTGATTGGAGGTAGATCAGTAGGCCTTTGATGCTTCTCCAAGGGTCAAAGGCTGCTGCATGTCGACGTGGCTGGCATACTTTGGTGGCTTCATATTTAATCTTATAAAGGCGTGTGACATAAGGTTATATGAGACTAGAAAACCAAGCCAAAAAAAAGAATGATCACAAAGTGTAAATAATGCAAGTACCTGAGCTAGCATGTACTCGTGGTGTATCCTTCACCTATGGAGAAGATCAGTTATTTAGTAAAAGCAAAGAGTAATCTCATATATTTCTGATATGGATACATTTAAAAAAAAAAAAAATCTTGAAGTGCTCCGGAGATTTTTTTTTTAAAATATTTATTTTTTCAAGCAACCTTACTTGCAATATCTTTTGTGCACAAATCTTGTCATTTGCAATGAAAAGGATCATGCTCCAATGGAAAACTTTTGTTTCCACTGTGGGGTGAACTATCTATGCCCTAGTTAGTCCAACTGCTTTTTAGCATTAACGAATCAAAGAAGAACAAAACTATAAAATATTTAGGGCTTGTTTGAATATTTCTATACAATTAGATTAAAAGTTATGTAGGAGTCGGACCTATTAGTTCATGTATCTTGTATTTTCTAAGAATTTATCCGAATCTTACTCGGATATTAGTCTTTATATTGCAGGAGGAAAAAAAGACTTGTGAAGACCTTTTTCTTCTTCCGATTTGGATCGGCCTATATTTAGTTGATACAAGATAATGTTTAAATAGAGCGTCTAATCTACGCATTCTATAAAATTTTTATCTAAATTTTATAAAAATATCCAAATTGTACCAAGGAGAGATGGAGAGCACATAATTTCTTTAAAAGTGGAGCGACTAACGGTTGACTAATGGTCGAAGAAGGCATATGCAGACAACGGATTCGTGCATGGGCTGGGACCATGGAGGTTCTTGCGTCACGCCTGAGAGCTTAGGAACCTATGGATGAATAAAAGGATGTATGCGGACTACTGAGACGAGCATGGTCTTGTGTTCAGAAGGTCTTTCACGTCCACTCTCATATAATGACTTTAAAGGCCGCCCATTACATTATAATACATATGCAAATTCGATAGGTATACAAACAATGCCTGCCATTTAATCAGTCTCTTTCTACAATGACCATAAACTCATTTTAAAACTTTAGTGCTTACTTTTATAAGATAACAATTGAGAGCATTTTTAGTTGGCACCTACCTCTACAAGTGGCATATTGCAATTTGAGAGCATTTTTAATTGAAACTCAAGTCTACTTGCTCTCTATAAAAAAAGATTTGATACTTTGATTTCCTTAAAACAAAAGATATCTCTATTTTGCTCTCTATTTATTATTATTTTATATTATGACAACTAATAATAACTACTACAGCTTGATTTTTCAAATAAAACCAATCAAGATACTTGGGAAGGACTGATAGCTGCTATCAAGATGCTCAATCTAGCTAACATCATCATCAGATCTAATTGAGCAACTGTTATCACGAGATTTTTGAGTCGGAAACTAGGCCTTTCATCGCCTCCTATGGGATATTTGGACCACTCTTTGCCCTTTGATGAGTTCGGCCATTGACTAGTTAGAAGGCAGAGGAGCCTAGGCTTCATTGCTCTTTTTAATTTACTAATCTTCCGCTTGATCTTTGTTCGTAAATGATGGTAAAAGATCTTATTGAATTTTTGTAAGATGGTCTCCACCTCTACCATACCAAAAAAAATCTAATCTATCTAACTAAATTCTGCAAATAATTGCTGTTATTTCCATTGGAATAAAATATAATTTGGAGATATTGATGCTATTGAAACTTCAAAGTATGACGTTGATGTATATAAATATAAAGTATAGACAAACAAAATGTCCATGTTATCACTACCCTCGCTTATAATGTGTGGTCGTATCGCTCGCACTCTTAGTCCTCGTATACGTTAAGACTTCGGCTTTCTTATGGGGCCGTTTGGGTGAACGGTTCGAGCCGGAATCAGATTTTGCTCCTATTAGTTTTGTTGCCAAATTCTTAGAATTTCATTATCTTCATTCAAGTAGGTCTGTTTTTAGTATTGTACAGTCACCAATCACTATCTTACAGTTCTCCATGACAACTATTTTATTAATCCTTGCAACTCCCTGCAAGACCGAAAGATCCAAAATATATAAACTCTTTGCAGGAGCCATCAGGCGTCGCATTTTAACCATATGAAGGCAGTCAGACTAAGCAACTTTAATGGGTGCATGAATGAAATGAGATTGGTGAGGTTTCTCCTCAAGAGGGCTGTTGTTTTAGAGACTATGGTACTAATCACCCTTCGGAAGGCCGATCTGAAGGGAAGCATCAACCGTGTGCAATATAATTCAGTATCAGAAGCCATACGTAAAGACAACATTGAGTTGATGGTTCTACATGGGCAACTGTCATTGTTGCCAAGACCTCTCTTAGAGCTAACACTCTTTATGTGAATATTTGGAGGATCATAAGGTTTTAACTCTGAAGCATACAGAATACTTTATGGAGTTCTGGCAATCGATCGAGAGGAGTTCGAACATCTGTTAGTTGTTAATGCACGCAGCAATGAGATATTCAATGGCATATCTCAAGTATGTTACACTCATTACATGTCATTGCATAACTATGTCTAAAGTCAGTCTCCTTAAATATTTTCATCAAATGTATCAAAAACAAATATTTTCATCAAAATAGCAAAAAAATGTCTTATTTAAATGAAGAATTATATTATGTAGCCTGATACATTGGAAGATAGACGGCATCTATTCTTGATTTTCGTGTTCTAAATATTCTGAAATGCAGACTCTGTGTCAACTTTCTATCGTTACGTTTGAACTAGTGCCGGCATGTTGTATGACGAAACTAGTTCAAGTATTGATCAATAAAAAATTAAATAAAGGTCCTATGTTAAATGACATTTATTTTACTCTTCTTTTTTTATCTTTCAGTGTTGGTATTCTTGGACAAATATTTGAATTGATCTCGGCTAGCGTCTTGCCGGGACTAGTTCAAACCTGAAATAGAAGAGAAAGCTTATAGGTAGGTCATCGCCTTTTATCCCTCTTCGTCCTGCTCCCCCTCCTCCGCCAGCGACGGCGACGGAGTCGGTGTCGGTGCTTTCCGCCGATCTACCCAAATCCAAAGGCCCGGAACCCGACGAGAAGGGACCAGGATGTCTCCGCGCCGCCGTGCGGCATCCCCTCCGTCTCCTCGAACGCCGGAACCTACGAGGTTGTTTTATCCCCAACCTTTATCCTCTTTTTATAACAATGATGATGGTAAATTTGCGAGAGGAATTTGTTTGGGGTTGGAGTTGAAAATAAAAATTCCCTCTTTTGAGATCATCCTTACATCAGAGCTTAGTGCTAGGGTCAGGGTTCGAGCTCGGTGAGATCTTGTAACTTCTGCATCCTTTTAGCTGTTGTTTATAGGTCATATTAGTTCCTAAATCAGTAGTGCATTGTGATGTGAGTTTTGATTCTTTCTTCTCCTCTTCCCAGCTAATGCTGCTTCTTTTTTTTTTTTTTTTTTGAGGAAACGGCTTACATTAGTTTTAGTTCATTGCTATTACCAGTACTTTTTATCTAAAACATGATCTTTTGCTTAAGAAGCATCATAATCTAGTTGACACAGGAGAACCATTACCAAAATATTAGATCTTGATACAACAATCAGATTTCACACTTTGCATATTATTTTAAAAGAGGGCATAATGCAGGAACAAAAATTCACAGTTGATTAATTATAGATGGGTTTGCAAGAGAAGAGATGAGGGTGTAATTAGTATAAGAAACAAAATTCAGAAGATGGGATTATATCTTTTCTGAAGAAATCGTTGGGGAAACTTAAATGTGGCCGTTGGGGATTTGGCTACTTATAAGCTTTTTAATCTGACCTCTAAGAGACAATTGAGTTGCACCAATTTCCAAACTGGTGGGTAGTGCTATCTGTGCCAACATAGCTTATACACAAGGCTTTTTCCACCAATAATGCTCATTTCCAAAATGCAGTTCAGAGATCACGAGTATTGCACATACGAGTATCTATCTGATGGAATTTGAAATTCTGATGTGTTTAAGTGCTTTTACAAGCAATCTGTATTAGTTGATACTTATGGTTGCTAATTGTGAACTCTAATACTATAGCCATTTCCCACACAGCAAAAGCTTTTCCTGAAGTACCATGCATGGACCATCGGTATCTTCTCTATCTAGATCAGCCCCACATTCTAGATCACCTTTATATTTTCCTTTACCTTTTCTAATGATGCTAATGTGTCGAATCCACAATCACACAGAGGAAAGCATACTGAAAACCAAGTCCATGGAGGACAATAAAAATTACCTAGTACACGACTTCTAACATACTTTTTTCTCTCTACTGTGATTGAAATCAGTTTCATCCTAAAGGTCATCCCTTCACACAGTCATCGTTAGGTGGAAAGTTGAGTTAATAGATAGAGACAGCATCTTTGCATGAGGAGTGCATCCTTCAGTTATTTGGTAGTAGAGAAACTATGGAGAGAGGTCAGGAAAGGATCACTAGCTTACTTGACACTGTTCTTCAATCCTTTCAATCCATTTCAGTTTCAGCCACGACCATCAACTTCAGCACTGAAATCATAAAGATCAAAACACCAAAAGAATTTGTGGCAGTTGTCAATCAATGCCTACAACTCCACAAGAGCAGCAGGGTCAAGAGATTTGACCTGTTCTTCTGTCCACTCAATATGTTTTTACCTGACATAGAGAACTGGATAGCTTTTGAAGCAGCAAAGGGAGTTCAAGAGCTTGATCTGGACTTATCCATGGGCTTTGACCCCTGGACTATTACCCAGCTATTTACATGCTCGCTTAAATTACCTAGCTACTTATATTACTGTGAATCACTGACATCTTTGAGTCATTGTGACTTCTGCCTTCATATCAACTTAATTGGTTTCTAGGGATGGCAATGGATTGGGTATGAGTCGGGTCGGCCAATACCCATACCCGCTCCTAATTAAAACACTATACCCATACCCACCCCGTACCCGTCTCGAATTTGGTCGGGTCGGGTTGGATAATTAGAGCTTATAGCTATAATTAATGAGCTTATAGCTGCTATATAAATGGGAGAAGCTTATAGCTTATTCTTTTTATGACCCAATTTTTAATTCAGATAGAGAAAATCCTAGTGTACATCAATAACTATAACATATTCTAATAAGAAACAATTCATACATAAGTCAAATTAATTGAAGGCTTAGAAACAAAACAAACAACAATAATTGACTGTTGTGATTTTCATAGAATATATATATTTTTCTAAGTTTCAACAATAATAAACTTCTAAGTAAAGGGGGTAAGGGATGATCGTGGTGAACGGGGCTGTGGCGGTTATCATCTATCAAGTGAACCAGAGGGAGGTGGGGGGTGAGGGAATTAAGGTTATATTACACCTAGTTGGGTCTGGGGTAGGGCATACCATTATCAATACTTGATTTGAACCGTTTCAAGTAGTGTATCTAAAACCTATACGCATCCTGAGTTTAAATGGGTTGGGTAAAATCTGCCTCATTTGGGAGGCCGGGTTGGGTCAGTCAGGCATCTGACGGGTCGGCTAAAATTGCCATCCCTACTAGTTTCCATCACCTTCGTTCCCTCTCTCTCACACATGCAGAATTACATGCAGATACGCTCCAATTAACACTAGCAAATTGCTTGGTCCTTGAAACCTTGAGCCTCAAGACCAGCCCATCTCTTAGCTCAATCAAGGTCTTACCTTTCAACATCCAACTTCAGAGATCAGCTATCATATATTGCTGGCCAGCCCATGAAATTATAACAGTTGCTTCAAAATTCCAGACTTTCATTTACTATGTTGAATATGTCTTCGAGGACTCGTTTATTGAGATATCATCAGAGGATGCATTTTATCTCTTCAATCCATCTGAAATGATCTGAACCTGAGCACAAATACACTGAGCTCTATCAGATCTCTCACAAGTTAAGTTTCTCAGTGAGTGTGCAGCAACTTATGGGTATTTCATATCCAAAATATTGCCCATAGCTTTTTAATGTCTTTGATTCTCTGATTTGATATAATTACTACTTAGTTTTTCTGTTTTAATCAGAAGGTCACTCTATACGAAGAGGTTGATTCTGAATATTACCTTTTCCATCTCAAGAACTCAGGGAATTGCTGCTTCTTATGAACTAAGCAGTGAAGACCTTGTTTGCATCTATGGCTTCTTTCAGCTCTGTCCTTCCCCATTCCTTGAGAAGCTCTTCATTCATGTCTGTCTCTTTTCACTGTGTGATCTCATGTTGTTACCATCTCATTGTTGTTTGCTTTCAGTATAACTCACTTAACTATATCATTGGATTTGCAGCTTCCCTCAGTATCAAGATCCCAATCAGATAAGCTATGTGATAAAGGATGTGCAAGAACTATTATATGTGGCTTTTAACCAACTCAAAAAAAGTGATCAAAATGAGGAATTTAAAGGGTGCAAAGATGAGATGAGATTGGATAGATTTCTTCTAGAAAAGGCTGTTGTCCTAGAGTCTATGATATTAGTTGCACCTCCAAACACTTGTTCAGAACGCAGGCATCAATGAGGAACTGAGTATACTAGTTTCAAATTTCACAACTCTGCATGGTCAACTGTCACCAAAGGTCTCTTTTCTAGCCAACTTACTCTTGTGTGATCATCTGGATGATGATAAAATTTTTAGTCCAACACAGAATTATTGTGAGTTTTAGCAAATTTTTTGTAGCATCCTGTCGTATATTCTAATTCCTGTTCGGCAACTTTGGTATAAGTTATCTGTGCTTCGGTATCTGTTGCCTTGTGTTCTATATTTGTCTGATTTCATAAATGAATAAATAATACATGACTTACAAAGCAATCTACTAAGAATACCAATATATCTTGTGGTTGTTGTTTTATGAGATATGTTAGTGCATATGAAATAGGTAGCTTTTATGGCTTGGTTGAATGTAAGATGATCCGACATTTGTTTTTTCCAAACTAACAAGAAGGATTAAGACAGAAATGCAAATTCTAGATTTAGTTGGAAGAGGAGAGCCTACATATAAACAAGCATCAAAGTTCTAGGTTCTGTATTGATATTAATTATAGCTCTACTATATTATGGTCACAGCACAAGTTTCTAAAGAGGG
This sequence comes from Phoenix roebelenii, assembly GCA_025769935.1. Taxonomy (NCBI): domain Eukaryota; kingdom Viridiplantae; phylum Streptophyta; class Magnoliopsida; order Arecales; family Arecaceae; genus Phoenix; species Phoenix roebelenii. The sequence goes on from JAOXJJ010000603.1 coordinate 128,883, forward strand.
TCAGTCAGATTTGTGGAAGATGAAATTATACCGAAGAGAATGGTATCCAGGCTTCTGTTCGGCGCATATTCATAAACAAGCAACTTCTTTTGTTCTTCCATGCAGACACCCAGAAGCCTTACAAGATTCCTATGCTGGAGCTTAGAAACTAAAATTAGCTCATTTCTCAGCTCTCCAAATCCCTGTGCTGAACCAGTTGATAATCTCTTCACTGCTATTTCTTGTCCATCGGGTAGTAGTCCCTATACAGAATTATAAGATTAACAGTAAATAGCTAGAACTGGAAAAATTAAAGATATAAATAGATCTGATCCAGATAAAAAAATAAAAATTACATGTGATAAATCTTTATTTTGGAGGACAGTTCTATTAAGATTAGATTTTGAGAAATTTACACAATAGGTTTCCAGCATACCTTCTAAACTGCACCAAAGCTACCTTCTCCAAGTTTGTTCTCTTCAGGGAAGTTAGCTGTCACAACTTGTAGTGTAGGTATATCGAGTAATAGGGACTTGGCACTTGCAATCTCCTCTAGGCTAGTCCCATCTACTGAAAGAGCACAAAAATTTGAAACTATTGTCAAACATTTTCTTACTGAATCTTATGTAAGGAATAAGGATAACAAGATGAGATAATTGGACTAAAAAATTCCAAAAATAATTTTTCTCAATTAAACCAAATCTGCTCTATATCAAGACCAATTAATAGGTCCTTGTCCCTCAAAGAGTTGACTTGGTAGATCTTGCTCAATTGAAATCACTAATCAAGTCATGAGTAAGAGATGACTTGGTAGATCTTACTGAAACTCTCTAACAAAAATTTAAAGAAAAGAGCTGGATGGTTTGTGTGAAGAAAGCATTTAATTCGTGGGTTACTTACCAGGTAATTTTACAACTAGCTTCCTCCTCCAGAAGCAAATGCAAGTTACAGAGATCAGCATGAATGCAGCTACTAGAGGTATAGCAATCACAAGAACCATACTTGTGACATTTGTCTTCTTTCCTGCATCAATAAATGACTGATTTTTTTCTGTATTTTGATATCAACATGACACATTGATGGTATCAGGACATGGAGCTGTTGGTTAAGACATACATCATATTAGTGCATCTTTGTTGTGTTTCATAATTGTTTGTGGCACCTATGGAAATCGAGGCCAATGGTTTGTGGGAAAGATTTTTTAATAATTATTCTATAAACCATATTGCAAGCTTGCTGACTTGAGTGCCTCGGGTAAGTGGATCAGGTGCGAAGCAGAAATACAGTTTCAAGAAGGGTAGCCGTTTAAGAAGAATACGTTTGTTTTTTTTTTCTTTGCCCCAATTTTAGTAATCAGAAAGTGATTTTATGGGAGTGTTAATTTGGTGTACTCATGACAGCGTGAACTATCTTTGATCAAACAAGAATAAACTGGTGCTAGTTGAAATACCCTTCAATACTTCAAAGAAAAAGATGGCTACTCTGGCTGGTTTGTGGAAATAACACTTGTATATTACAGCACTTATCATATGGTGCCTAGCTGTGTTGCTAATATCCAATTGTTATTATATACTGCAGGTAAACAAGGAAAAGTGATCTTTACCGTTACTTTAAGTCACCTGACACTTCAAATTTTATTCATGGTCAACCAAGAATTTATGTATTTCTAGATTAATCCTTAATATCGAAGGAGAATTCTCTAAGGTTTAATACACATACACGTAAGATTCTTATTCTTGAGAACTTCAGTTTTTTGTGGGCTTGGTTGCTTTTCCTTTTTATTTCTGCCTTACAGGGTTAAATGATTTCCCAAAACATGACGGATTAAGTGGTTGCTCTCAAGATTCAGATGCCATATCTGAAATTTATATCTAATGTGTTTTGCTCCCTTCAATTCAGGGAGGAGACAGAGATAGGTTGTTGGGTGTAGGCACATTAAAAATAGCCCCTTTTCTTTTTGTCCACCCGCTCATTTCTGTACACAATTAATATCTTCCATTTCTACTGCGATGTCACACGAACATGAATTCATGAGAGGAAAAGCAGTTGGAAAAGAATACCCTGTTTTCACCTAACATGCTAATATTTTAATCCAGTGCATGGTGCCATTTCTTGGCATTTTATCATGTCACTAAAGTATGCATGACAAAATAGCCGGACAAAAAAACTGAATGTGCTAAGTCCGGTGCATCGTTTTGCTTTGGGATTATTCTGGGCATACTCATGACTGATGTAGTGAAATGGCGGTACACTAAAAAAAAAGAAGTATGCATGACCAAAGAAAATAAGACATTTGTGAGGGTGTGGAAGACTTCAATCGTCTGACTGTCTGATATTTATGGTGTATATTTGGGCTCAGCCAATCTTAGTTACTAAAGCATTGTTGACTTAAATGTCTCAAAAGGGTCCTGCTGAGAAGATCTTTGTCCTTCATCTCATCTAGACTAAGTTTTATTCTACCATGAGTAATTTTTTATTGATGGATTGATGACGGACTGATACCGGACTTTTGAGAACGATGGCAATCGCGTCGTTTTCAGGTGGGCTAGTTGCCTAGATAGTCGACGGAAAGGTCTCCTTTCGTGGGGCATCGGAGAGGCTCAAGTCAAAGCATGCGACGACCCACTGAATGGGAGACATTTCAGAGGCTTGAATCCCACTAAAAATTTTGGAAGGTATACATGTAATACTTTCAGAATAATTGTGTGACTAAAGATTCAGAAAATTGCCAAGGAATTGAAGGAGACCAAAATTGATCTAAGACATTGCACTATAAATAATGAAATTTTGCTTCATTAGAAACAAACAAAACAATGAAACACACATTTGATGGGGCGAAGAAAAGGCAATTTCAGCTGTAACACATGTTGGATCTAAACATCTCAATAAATAACAAAACATGTTCTAACTTTATTTTGCTGGAAAACAGAATTCCAAATTTATATCTTTGCAAACAATAGAAAACAGGCAAGGGCAAAGTTAATCATATCAATTAAATTACGTAGAAGCATGCATTTACGACTCAAATTGATAGGATAATAAATATATAAGAAAACATGAAATATTATCTATTTGCGGATGAAGTCATAGTTCTGAAACCATGAACGGATAGGTAGGTCATAAACTGAACTCTAGGCTGGGAATAACAATCTCCCCCCTACCTTCTTTTCCGGGCGGAGTAACAAGTATTGGTGCGGCCTCTAGCGGCGACTGAAGCCTTAGCGTCGGTTTCCCTTCATAGAAGGAGTATATCTCGTACCTATAATTGCAGCTCCCTCCAAGCACCCTCGCTCCCTGTCTCCCCTTAAACAGGGGGTTTATCGGGTTAAGCATGCTGCTGAGGCACCGCCGGCACTGGCTCATCGACAGGTCCCGAGTGCACTGCGCCAGCCCATATATCGTCGGAAAAGGAGGGGTGGTGGAGTTCATCATCTCCCCGGTCGCGAACATCTCGGTCGAGTTGTAGGCAGCCCAATCGGCTATCCTGCCCATGAGCACGTTGACAAGCTTGTCGAACCGGCTGGGGTCGGTTATGTTTTGGGTGTTATACATCAAGATCTCGTTCGAGGTGTCGATGGTCGACAGAAAGCGCTGGTTGGAGTAGTGGAGGAGGCAGTTGTCGTACCAGATGATGGCGCCTCGGGAGTAGGGGCAGAGATTGGGGGCGTCCTCGATGGCGGTGTCGAGGCAGGAGCGGCAGACGGAGGCATCGGTGTCGCCGCGGCAGAGGGCGAGGCCGTAGATTCGGTTGGGGATCTGTCCGACGGTGGCTTTGGAGAAGCCACCGGAGAGGGAAGTTTTGGAGTCGAGGGAGGTGAGGAGGAGGTTGAGGTTGGAAGCGTAGGTGCTGTTGGTGGTGTATTTGCCGGTCTTGCCGCAGATTTGGTGGAGGTGGCCGGCGGAGGCTCGAGGGGAGTGGTTGAGGAGGAAGAAGAAGAGCAGAAGGCATAGCATGAAGAGCGGGGAAGAGGAAGGAAGAGAAGGGAACATGGCGAATTGATGCTGTGGTTGTGGTGAGAACTCACAGAGACGGAGATGATCGGAGAATGGAGACTGGATGCCGACTCAAGCAGGAAACTGTGGAGTCTAAAACGACACGTTGGGAGGAAAGGTTGAACTCCATCAGTGGTTGACCAATCTAAGCGAAATAGACCGTTTATGTTGTGGAGGTGTGATGGGGATCAGACGGCTGTGAGGCCCTTTTGGATGCTGGGATATACCATGCCGGATGGAGAATGGGAGTAGTTATACAACGCACCGATGAATAATGTGAGTTCGGGCTTATTCGTATGATTTTACCTCTTTTCCTTAGTAACTAAATACTCCAAATTCAAATTACAAATAATATTCTTAAATATTTGATTTAAATAATTATAGTATAGATAATTTTTTCTAACAAATTATGTAATAATATCCAAAAAAATGAATTAGTATATATCTAGGTTTTGTTGTGATATGGTTCGGATTCAATGTACATCAGAGTTGTAACTGCCAGCTTGATCGACTAATGGTTAAATGACATGTGATGCATACAATCAATGTTCGAATGGACCTTCGAACGAATAACGTAGACTATTATAGCCTGACGCAATCTCAGGATAGTGAACAAGGAAGAATGTAATAGCTCGTCTGAGAATTTTGTGGTTAGATTGTAACGAACTCTTGCCCTCCTCCCTATATAAATTAGGCTAGGGGACCCCACGTATAAGATCTTTCATCTTACCCATAGCGTGCAGCTCATATTCTTAATCTCTCCTTTTTTTTCTTAAATTATATTTCACCAAAGTTTTGCCTAACTTAGGCACTAGAAGGTCCTCCCACCCGATGAGTTTTAGTAACTCCTATTTGTCTTTCTGCTCGCATGTTGGATCCTACAACAACATACCAACCTTAACTAAGCCAACCAATCATCGTCACCAACATTAGCTCCACTAACTCTGTCAAGTCAGGTTTTTGGCAGCAATAGATTGATGTCGTGTGTAGAAATGAGAGGAAGGAGATCTGAAGCCATAAAATTCAAAAGGAACAACCACCAATCCACCACTAACTAGGTTTTACTGGAGTCCAATAGTACCTAGCACAGCGTCCAAAGATCTTAGTCCTCTCAGCCGGCCTCTAGAGCTGTCAACACTAGGCAATTCAACTTTCTTATGCAACAGGCGTAGGCTCTTACGATGATGGTGCAAAATCTATAGCAGTTGGGCCAACCAAGCAAGCTTGGCCCAGTGTAGAACAACAACCATCGCCCTAAGAACTCCGGATGGGGCTGAGGAGACAATCACCCCAGCTCCCACTCTGAGATGGGCTCCAACTCTAACATCTCTTCATCATGTCGGCCAGCAAAGCCTTCCAAGAAGGAGGACAACCTTGATCATAGGATCGAGAAAATGAACAACAAAAACGAGGCATTGAAAGGGAAGAACGCTGAATCCGGGGATAATTTAGAGATGATGATTGAGCTCCCCTTCTCTAGGGAGATTATGGAGGAACCTCGAACAAGGAGATTCAAGATGCTCCAATATGAGATCTATGATGGAACCTCAGACTCGATAGACCATCTCGAAAGCTTTAAGGCATTTATAGTCCTACAAGGAGTGGCCGACATGGTCATGTGCCAAGCTTTATGGCTATCCTCAGAAAAGCTACTCGACTCTGGTACTCCGAACTTCGACCAGAGTTGATTCATTCCTTCAACTAGCTTAGCTGATAGTTCGACAACATCCAGTTCAAAAATTTTTTTGCCAAGCTTGACATCTACCACTGACTCATCTTGGTCGGCCATCCATAGGCCAACAAAGAGGTCAAAGTAACTAACTGTTCTATTTTGTAGGGCTTGAAGACTAGGCTTGATTGAGCTAAAGGCCTATAGAAGGACGAGCTGCCTAGTATATTGTGGGCCTACCATACCACTCAATGGACACCAACCGAGGAGACACCTTTAAACCTTGCCTTGGGCATGGAAGTGGTCATTCCCATGGATAGTGTGGAGGCCTATGATGAGCAAAGAACTCTGACAACCTCGGGGCTTATCTTGATCTGCTCAAGGAGATACGGAAGCAAGCTTAGATCCCAATGGCAACATACCAACAACAACTAGCCCGATACTACAATTCTCAAGTTAAAGATTAGCTATTCCAACCTGAAGATCTTGTGCTCCAAAAAGCTGAGGTCATTAAACAAGTAGAACGCAGAAAGCTAGCATTAAACCGGGAGTAACCAAGGTTGTCAGTCTTGGCACCTATTGACTTGCGAAGTTGGACAGGGCACCTATACCCCAAACTTGGAACTCTAACAATCTCAAAGTTTATTATCAATAACAATTGTAAATACTGAATTTTGTATCTTTTACTATTGATGGTTAATAAAGTGTGTTTCAACTCTCCTTCAAACACCATCTTGCAAAGCATTAGAAGTAAGATGTATCCTCAAAACTATCGATCTACAGACCTTAGCATCATGAGAGCTAAACCTATGAGTACTCCCTTCCAACAAGTCGACAACCTATGGGTCCTTGGCATTAGGGCAGCAAAACCTTCGAGCACTCCTGGATAATGAAGCTACAACCTATAGGTCCTTGGCATCATGGGAGCTAAACTTTAAATACTCCTGGCCAAGTGATCGACGACATACATGTCTTAGCATTAAGAGAGATAAATCTCTAAGTACTTTTGGCCAATGAAGCTATGACCTATGGGTCCTTGGAATCATAGGAGTTAAACCTATGGGTACACCCAACCAATGAATCTATGACCTACGAGTCCAAGGTGGCAGGGGAGCTAAAACTCTAGGCACTTCCAGCCTGTGAGTCTATAATGTACAAATCCACGGTGTTAGAGAGCTAAACCTTCAGATACTTGTGGCTACAAGCCTACGCCCATAAAGAATTGAAGTCTCCAACCTTGGCCTAATAGCGCTGAAAATGGGGGGCAAGCGCCCGACGACCTGCGAAGGACACTCCCATACCTTGGTCTTAGAAGAGCCGACCTAAATGCCTATCGGGATGATTATGTGCTTGCTTGTTCCTAAAGTTACTTTAGCTTAGCCGAGCTAACTTCGGCATCCATAAGACTACCTCAGTTACTTGAGTGAAAATCCAAGCATCCAAAAAAAAGCGAGGTATGAACAAAAAGATTGATTTTATTAATGATTCTGATAACAAAGCGGGTCAGCTTGATGACTGAGCATCCTTACGAAAGACTTCATTACGAAAAAACATTACAAAAAAAAGTCAAGCTGGATGTGCTTCAGTTGTACAAGGTCGATTACTCCAGCAAGGTCACCTAGCTTAGGAAGCTACCCTCCACCTCATCCTACGCCTCCGCAACAGTGCCAAGAAGACTAAGAAGAAGACCTACATGAAGGCCTACTCCTTAGGGCCTAATGTGGGATGCTCAATTGCGGTAGGCAGAGGGAGGTCAGCAATAGGCTGAAGGAGGTCAGTAGTGTTCTCTTTCCATTGCTCTTGCTCCTTAGCACCCTCCTCCTGCTTTTTGGCTCTTTTTTTTTTTTTTTGGCTAATGCGGGTGGATCATACCTGACGGGACCGGATACACCCAATAAGGTCAAAAAATAGGATACCTCGGAGTGCCAAGGGCAACTCCCCATCGCCAATCCACAAGGTGCCTTCGGAGTGACAAGCTACATACGCAACTACCCAATCCGCAGCACCATTACCTTCACGGTAAATATGCTTGGCCTGAAAGGCCCATCCATCCCTCGCCATAGCCCAAACGTCACGAAGCAAGGGATGATCACTACCGCCACCCCTTGGACCCCCTGGATCCAACTAACGACGGTGGCTGAGTCACCCTCCAGGATAATGGACCTAGCCTGTAAGACACACCGGGCATGGCGAAGGCCCGCCCAGGCTGCTGTCAGCTCCGCACTTGGAACCGAAGTGTCAAATAACTGACTGC
>JAOXJJ010000604.1:0-19620 GCA_025769935.1 Phoenix roebelenii
ACTCACTACTACTAGCTATTTAAATATTCTGCCTGCAGAAATCTTATTTAGTTAATCATTTAGTTTTTAATTTGCAAATATTACTTAAAACCCAATTCATCCCCCCCTCTTGGGTTGTCTTCTTGGGCAACAGATTCTAAATTCAAAAATTTAGAAATTGATAAGAAGAAGAATCCCTAAATTTTAGAACCCTAACTTTCTTTCTTAGAGAACAAAAATACCTTATCCTTATCTCTAAAAGAAGTGGTGCCTATCCTCTTTATTTTTTCCAATTTTTGGCATGAGGAAAGAGGAGGCGTGGGAATATTTTACAAAAAAATATGGCACCTCAAATCTTCCTAAAAAAAATAGGAATCAAATTCCTAATTTGTAGAGACTGCATGGCGCATCAAGCAGGATGGCGTGCGGCTGAAGTTTGGGGTGCAATAACCCCCTAATTTTGAGGGATTCATGGCACAAGATTAAAGATAATTTATTCATCTCTTGGCTACCGATTCATCAGATTTTTTTGAGAATTTTATCAGCCAAATTCGTTAGCCAAAAGAGGTGTGAGGCGTGGGGGGATCTTTTGGCTATAAAAAGACCCCCACGCCTAGGGTTTGCAAGAGATGGTCCTTAGAAAGGATTCTAAATTCTAGAAAAAATCTGAGATCCAGCCACCCTCTCTCCTCCTTCTTCTCTTTCATCTCCATCCTTCATCCTCTTGAAGAAGAATCAAAAGTTGAGTGCTTCGAGGGAGAAAAGTTTAGCCACTGCATCACCTCTGCACGAGCTAGCACTCCTACAGTTGTAGATCTTCCTAGAGCTTCGCGTGGACTATCCGTAGAGGATGGATGCGTGTGCGGCTACACAAGGTGATCAAGGCATCATCAAAATTCTCAAAGCAAAAAGGTATCAGATATGATCTCATTAGAAATTAGGATTAGAAATTGACTAGGTTGCTGAAATTATGCATGACTACATGTTAGACATAGAATTATACATACTTGTTTAGGATAAATGTTTAAAGTCCAAGATCTATTTTTGTTGTAGAGATACGATCTCTAGCATGCATAGAAATTAAATAGTTTAATTCTTGCTTCCGTTGTAAAGTAATTAAAAATATATGTTTGCCCCCTCAAACCTTAGAAGCTGGAGGCGAGCCAGGTAGAACTGGGAATGATCCCCATTGGGCTCCCACCTAGTGTATCCATTAGCTCCTTGTGGCAAGGATGGTGTTGCAGGTTCAGGCAAGGCTGCCACCTTCCTTTTATCTACCACGTGTGAACTTTTCCCCTTCTCAGTCAGCGAAGAGGAAATGGTGTCCACCTTGCTGCCTAGTGCCTCTACCATCCTCATCATCTCGCCTATGCGTTGGTTGTATTTTGCATCGTTCTCCTTGATTATAGACAAGAGCTCAGTGTTGGCCTCCATTGGAACATCCTGCTCTGATACCAATGTAGAGAACCTAAATTCCCATGCAAGATATCACCGAACAATAACAGAAAAAAGAAAAGAAATGAAAGAGTTGAGAAAATGGGATCTTTGAGGGTCCCGACCTCTGGGTTTCTTCGAGGAACCACTCTCCAGGAATCTAATTCAAGGATAATAATTAGCATTGCTCATCATGGGACTATTGGTTCCTTATATATTCTCATCTCCACTAATTATGGAGATGATTACTACCCTCAACTCCTTACTCATTAAGAGAATTACAAATATCTCAACAACATGATAACAATAAGAAAAATGAAAGGGTGCGCTTATTCAAACCCATGCAACTGCATGGTTTATTTCCAACCCTATGCCACCTGGAGAGGTTATGCAGCTCGTCAGTTACGGAGAGGAAGTAGGGCAGTCACGCTACACGATGAACCTCCAATCATCGCAATAAGGAAGAAGTCCCCATCACGATCAGAAGGGAGGAAGAAGACTCTAGCTGGAGTCTTCCTCCCTATTGCCTCACGTGCGTCGCACGTGAGGTTGGCCCAAATGTGGCTGGGCCGGTCAAGTGGACCAGGCTCAGTCCACCGGGTCTCACAACAATCCTATTGGTATAATATCAGAAAGATGATACTTGAAATTTAATAGTTTGAGCAATTATCTTCTTTCTAGCGGTAAAATTTTAGATGATGTAAAAGCCCATCAATCAAGCTTGATCCAATAACAACCCTAGCCCTTGGAGATATCAATATTTGGCATTCATCAAATGCTTTTTAACAATACTTTAGATTTTAGCATTAGTTTCAATATAATGCACAGAATTCTTTGGGTATGTTGGATGAAAATTTAGGATATTATTGATTTGCAATTAGTAATTATAGCACCGTATTAGTTGTCTAGATTGATTAAAAGATTTATTATACTAGCTACTGATATTGTGTAAAATCTATCAAATGTTGACCTTAAGAGAGAATAAAGGGCTCATACGGTGAAGTCACTTTGCAGTATCACAAAGTAATCTATTGGTTTAACCAAAGGATAAACATATGATGTGCAACTGGATTAGGGAATGATCTTTTCAAGTTCACCTTACATGATGGGGCTTATTATATCATTGAATTCTAATGGACTTAGGAATATTGTTAATTTTCCTTAAAATTAGGAAATATCTGACTAGGAAAATTTTTATGAGTACTTAAAGAAAAAAGATTAGTATAAAAGGACTTTAAATTTGATTTTATTTCCCGCTTAGTATTTAGATGACTAACAAAGGGCGTACTCCTATATGCATATATAAAAATTCATTGGCGTCTCTATTTGAATTTCAATAAACAATAGGTACATCTCAAATTTAAGTTGATTCTGGTTAATGATGTTGAGGTCACGTTAGTTCGAATATGTATTGTTTCGATTTATCTAGTCTAATGATGTGAAGGTCATTACATCATTTGGAATATATTCAGTTTAATAACGTGCATGGAAGTTAAATCTTATTGATCCTCATTTAGTTTAGTGAAATGATGGTCATATTATTTTGGATTTGTCCCAATTATTGATATGGAGATCACTTTGTTCTGAATTTGTTGGGTTTAATATAATGGTGGTCATAAAAATTTGGATGTCTAAATTAACAACATAGTGTTCCTTCTGTTTTGGCCCTTTTGGGTCAATAATAGATTGTATTTTTAAAAATTTATTTCGATATTCAACAAGGAATGGAGAAAGATAGTCAGACACTAGATGGATCAAATGAAAGGCTTCATATTAATTTCAAACCTCTTATCTAAAAGCCATAGTATATCATCAACTTCATATGATTTAATTTTGAACCTTTAAATAATTTTGATTTTTGAACATGTGACAAAAATCACCTTTATCTGTCAAATACATTCAATGGATCATTTATTCGACTTTATGCTTTGAATTTATGTCCTTTGGGGATATAAACTTTCTAGATTCTTTGCAAAATTTAGTGTGTTTGAGTGAAATTCAAATAATTGTTGTGATCATTTCTACTTATAGATCTTCCACAAATTTGGTGATCTAGATACAATTGTTTTCTTGTTTACAAATTTATCTGATGACCATTGACCAATATGATAGATTGATGTTTATAACTCATTCACTTGATTGTGGTTCCTTAAATTTATCCAATTTGCTTGTTTAACTATTTATAAGTCAAATGTTTGACATTTACAAATCCACTATTAGATCATTTTTAAATTTATTTTTCTTGAAGTGCTTTTGAAAATGTTTCATTTTCATGTCATAGAACATAGATTAGATATCATAGGAAAGAGATTCACTTGACTAATCAATCCCTAGATCAATTTGAAACTAAAAACTTAAGTTGTCATTATTTAGTCATCAATGTTGCCCAAGGTGACAACCTAAGAGGAGGGAGGGGGCTGAATTGGGTTTTCTAATTTTTTAATTCTTTAATTAAGTTGATGGATGTATTGGTAGTTTAGCGTGCGTTAATTATATATACGTGCAGTGGAATTAACAAGCACACAATACAATCACACAAGAAGTATAGTGGTTCGGTGCTCTTCTAAGCACCTACATCCACTCCTCAAGCGCCCCCTTGGAAATTCACTATAATCCCGCGGATTATAGTTGGATTGTTTTACGGGCTCACAATCCAAAAACCTCTACAATTTGCTTTTTCAGGATCACCAATAACCTATATTGGTTTTGCAGGCTCACCGACAACCTACACCATTGGTTTTACGAGCTCACCAACAAACCTTATAAGTAATTTGAAAAGAAAGAGTTTGTAGTTTCCAAATGAGCAAATATGACAAGTATGAACTAAAAGAAGAGATAGGAAATAGTTATCACTTTGAGGATGCTCTTTTCTTCTTTGCTCAGGTTACTTCACTTCACAAGAGGTTGTTAGAGCTGTTGAATGCACTTTCAGATTGCTCAACCACATTCTTTTTGGGATTTGAATGAAGCAACTTGATAAAGAACACTTGGACTTGCTTTCTCTTGAATATGCTCTTGATTTTTGCAAAAGATGTTTCCCCTTAAAAAATAGACCTCTTAAATACTTTTCCAACCTCAGATGATCACTCCCTAGGTGTTGGAATGGAGAAACTAGCCGAATCTAGCTGTTGGAGACTCAAAAAGTACATCTACAGAACTAGCCATTGTGCTGTTAGCCGTGCTGGGGTCGACCCAAGATTTTCTGGGGTCGACCCAAGCTTTTCTGGGGTCGTCTCAAGTTACTGTTTATCTACCTAGGGTCGGGTTAAACTTTTCTGGGGTCGGACCCTGCTACAGTGGGATCGGCCTTCTCAGAAAATATAGAAACTTATTTTTCTGACTTTTCTCACTAAGGTCGACTCATACTTTCTTGGGGTCGACCCATACTATAGTGGGGTCGACCCAAGCTATAGTGGGATCGGCCATCTCAGGGATTCCAGAGACATGGTTTTTGAGTACTTATCCTGGGGTCAGCTCATGTTCTCTCGGGGTCGGCTCAAGACTTCCTAGGGTCGACTCCATCTGGGGTTGGCTCAAGGATTCTTGGGGTCGACCCTCTCAGTAATTTCCAGAGAGTTGTTTTCTTTGCGTTCACAAGTTTGGGTCGGCTCCTACTCTTCTGGGGTCAACTCCTACTCTGTGCCATATTTGCAAGGATGCGCCAGATCGTGCCAAAACGTGCTAGGGTCAACTCCACCTCTTCTGAGGTCAACTCCTACTCTGTGCCAAATGTGTTACTCCGTGCCAGTGCGTGCCATATATATCAGGGTCGATTCCAAACTTCTTTGGGGTCAACTCAAAATATGATTATCTGCATCATAGAGTTAAACTAGTTCATAGGATTAATAAAACATATTCCAAATAAATTTGAGTGTATGGCATGATAGAGCTTCATACCCTTAACAATAAAAATTATAGTTTTGCCCTTTAGAGTATACTTAACTTGAAACTTTTGCCGAAATAAATTTAAAAGCTTTCTATCATTCTCTACTATAAATTTTATCTCATTGTTAATCTTTGATAGTTATTTTAACTGCATTTTCTTAATGTATCATGAACGTATCGAGGTTGTGCCATTCCTTAATGATGTATCGAGTTAATTTAAATTCCTAACTTGATATGGCCTTAATTATTGTGTTAATCATCAAAATAACATTATTATCCTCAATCTTCCCCTTTTTGATGATTGCAAAATAGTGAGTATGCTTAAGTTGGAGTTTATACGTGGATTGAGGTTTAAAGTTTAGAAAATGCTTTAAAAGCTGAAAATTCAGAATTTTCTAAATTAAAAAATGTGCCAACTAAAATCTCCCCTTGTCTAATCCAAATTTATGCCAATTGAAGCTTAGTTTTGCTCCCACTTACTCTTATATTTTATTGAAGATAAGACTTCAAGATTTTGTACCAATACAAGAGTTTCAAGTTATGTATCGAGGCAAGAGAAGTATGTGCCATTAATTCAGAATCTTTGATTAAACTTCAGATTTTCTTGTTTAGAAATTTTAGAGCGCAGAATTTTTTTCTTGTTATACATCTCTCCCCCTTAGGTATATATTTTCTTCCAATTTAGCTTTGTTTAAGGATGCATGTATTCCAACTTCTCTTACTTCTCTCTCTATATTGCAACTTCTCCCTTCTCTTACATCTCCCCCCTTTTGTCATCATCAAAAGAATATGTAATACAAAGATCATAAAACATAATAAGACATTGCATTTCATAAGAGCCAAAATTACAATGTTCTAATAAGCCAAATACAAGATGTAAAGATAACATCGTTTACATACAACAAAAATCAAGATGCACAGATGACTAGAGTGACTCTAGGCGCTAATCTAGATGATCTCTTGCCATGCTATCAGTAGGTCTAGTGGAATCCAAAGGCTGGGATCTGGCTCTAGATCTCCTAGTATAGGTGGCGAGAGGAGGTCTGGACTGATAAAACTGTGAGGGTCAGTGAGCCCTTTGAACTGGTTGGCTCTGTGCCGAGATCTCTGACTCAGCTGCTCGAACTCCCTGATGACCATGAAACTCTCTCTTTAAAGCTCCCATCCAGTCCGTGAGACTTGTCATTTGAGTAGATACTCCCCTGATCTCAGCCGTCATACTGTCCATCCTACTCATCATGCTATCGGAGAGATCCCTCACCTGAGCTGACACAATCTCAGTCATCCTGCTCCAATACTCCTCCGTACATCCAGTAGGTATGGATGATGAAGGTCCTGCCTCCTCATATGTCGGAGGGTGGTCGACAGGTACCTCAGGCTCGGGAATGGAGTCTCCAGGCTCTGGTACATCAGGCTCTGGTGTATGTTCCCCTGCACCTCCATGCACCTATTAACCGTCCACCTTCTCGTACCCCATTCGCACAAGTGATCGTGCAGTGTAGGTGTCGGTAAATAATAGATCTCTGGAGATCTCTCCCTCTAAGCATATGTCATGATGTCTAAAAATCAGTGTGAGTACCATACCGTATGGTAAAGAGCCTCTCGATCTAGATATGGCCTCACGCATCTGTCTGATCATCATGGCTGGAAGATTCAGCAGAATACCCTGAATAACATGCTCCATAATAGCCAGATCATGCTCAGACACATGGTCGAATCTTTCGCTCTTCGAAAATAGTATCCGACCAATGAAGTTATGAAGCAACCTCATCTCAATAGGAAGAGAGCTAGCTACCAAATTTTCTAAGTAATCTATCTCATCTCTCTCCAAAATCAGCTGTAGAGCTCTGATCTTGTGCTTTGGTTTGTCTGGTACAGTATCCTTACATGGGAGATGAAGCAATTGTCCTAGGTTCTCTTCAGAAACACGGACTTGGACTCCACGAACCTTGGACAAGCCCTCCTGGACCGACCCGTAGGAAAGCATAAAACTCACGAACTAATCTCGGATAGGTCATTAAATCTAGGGTGCAAAGATACTCCCATCCTTGTTGTTGGATCTAACCACCCAACCGAAACCCCTTTTGATCCAAAAACTCGGAATGAATCCTTCTACCTATGGTAACCGGTCTCCCCGCATACCTAGCAAGTTGAACTGATGGGGAAGGAGGTGGAGGAGGCTCTGCACGTGGCTAAGCTCGTGGAGGCACTGTAGATGACCCTCTAGGATGCTCCTCTACAATGGATGGGCGTGACACCCTCTCGGCTCGCTTGGCCACCGCTCGTTTGGGTCCCATTTTCACCAAACCTTGGGAGAACGATCTACTACTGTTTGGAAGTGATTGGATGGGATTAGAGAGAAGAAAATAGGGTTTGTTGGAGGGTACAAGGAATATAAATGCCCTAATATTGCTCACGGCACCCCCTTAAAAATGGGGGTCCCGTCGTCGGGTCGACCTCAAGTTTTGCTTGGGTCGACTCAAGGTGGGGTCGACCTCACTCTAGGCTCGAGTCGGCCCCAGTTCAGGCTTTCAATTTTTTTTTTTAATCTTCCTTCTTTCGGATCCTTACTAGATTTTTATGGGACATTGATATACATGTATGGAATCTATAAATCAATGATTTAATCAATGTTTCATAGGATTTATGAAATGAGAGGAGCGTATCATGAGACAACTCTTCTTTTCTAATCAAAGGGATCATACATTCCCAATTCTCTCCTAAGCATTTAAAATCTATCTTCACTAAGAGATTTTGTAAATATATCAACTAATTGTTTCTCGGTACACACATACTCAATACTTACATTTCCATTTTGTATATGATCTCTAATGAAGTGATGCCTAATTTCAATGTGCTTTGCCTTAGAGTGCTGAACCGGATTTTTAGTGAGATTGATGGCACTAGTGTTATCACATTTTATAGAAATTTTATCAAGCTTGATTCCATAGTCCTTTAGTTGTTGCTTGAGCCATAGTACTTGGGCACAACAACTTCCGGCTGCGATGTATTCGGCCTCAGCTGTCGACAATGCTACTGAATTATGCTTTTTACTAAACCATGACACTAAATTATTTTCGAATAATTGACATGTTCCACTAGTGCTCTTCCTATCTAACTTGCATCCAGCAAAATCCGTATCTGAATATGCGAGCAAATCAAGACAAAAATCTCTAGAATACCATAATCCTATGTTTGTGGTTCCTCTTAGGTATCTAAGAATTCTTTTGACAACACTTAGATGTGATTCCTTAGGGTCTAATTGGTATCTAGCACACATCCCTACACTAAACACAATGTCAGGCCTACTAGAAATAAGGTAAAGCAAAGATCCAATTAAGTCTTTATAGAGTTTCATATCTATGCTCTTCCCTTTTTCATCTTTGTCTAGCTTACCATTGGTGTTCATCGGAGTACCTATTTTCTTGTGATTTTTATTTCCAAACTTCTTTAGTATTTTTTTTGTATACTTAGTTTGATGAATGAAAATCCCTTTCTTAGTTTGCTTGATTTGTAATCCGAGAAAAAAATTAAGTTCTCCCATCATACTCATCTCGAATTCTCCTTCCATTAATTCAACAAATTATTTACAAAGACTATCATTAGTGGTACCGAATATGATGTCATCTACGTATATTTGTACCACTAGCAGATTTTTGTCTTTTGTCTTAATGAAAAGTGTTTTATCTATGTTTCCTCTACTAAAATTATTTTTTAATAGAAATTTACTTAGTCGATCATACCATGCCCTAGCTGCTTGTTTCAATCCATATAGTGCCTTATGTAGTCTAACACATGATCATAAAATTCATGACTTTCAAAACTAGAAGGTTGCTCTACAAAAACTTTCTTTTCTATGTAACCATTTAGGAAGGTACTTTTTACATCCATTTGATATAGTTTGAAATCCATAAAGCATGCAAATGCTAGTAGTAGTCTAATAGCCTCTAATCTAGCTACGGGAGCAAAAGTTTCTTCAAAATCTATCCATTCTTCCTGATTGTATTCTTTAGCTACAAGTCTAGCTTTATTTCTTGTAACTACTCCATTTTTATCTAACTTATTTCTAAAAACCTATTTTGTTCCAATTACTGAATTATGCTTTGGTCTTTTAGTTAGTGTCCATACATTACTTCTTTTAAATTAGTTTAGTTCTTCTTGCATGGCATTAATCCAATTTATGTCATGTTCAACTTCTTCATAAGTTTTTAGGTTCTATTACTAAAACAAAAGTAAGATAATTATTCAAATTTTTTAGAGAGGATTGAGTTCTTACCCCTTGTGATGGATCACCAATAATTTGATCTTTAGGGTGTCCATGTGCATACCTCCATTCCTTTGGCAAGTCTTAAGATTGTGATAGATTATGATCATCTTCTTTTTCCCTTTCACCTTCCTTTACTTGATTTGGCACGTCATTAAGATTCAACTTTTCAAACTTAATTATCCCTGCATCATCATCAAGAATACCTTCTCTCCTAGGGGACTCACTATTAGACTCATCAAAAATAACATTAATTGATTCTTCAACAACAAGTGTTCTCTTGTCAAAGATTTGTATGCCCTGTTAGAAGTAGAGTATCCTAAGAAGATACCCTCATCCGACTTGGCATCAAATTTGCTTATATCTTCCTTACCATTTTTTAAAATAAAATATCGACATTCAAATACTCTAAGATATTTGGCAGTTGGTTTCTTATTCTTCCAAATTTCATAAGAAGTTTTCTTTGTTATAGGACAAATTAAAATACGGTTTAAAATATGGCAAGCAGTATTTATAGCTTCAATCCAAAAATACTTTGGAAGATTTGACTCACATAACATAGTGCGAGCCATTTCTGCCAATGTCCTATTTTTTCTTTCAACAACCTCATTTTGTTGAGGCGTTCTAGGTGCTCAAAATTGATGAAAAATGCCGTTTTCATTACAGAATTCTTCAAAGTGTTGATTTTCAAATTTGGTTCCATGATCACTTCGAATAGCAATTAAGGTAAAATTCTTTCAGTTATAACATTTTTATAATATTTCAAAAATGCTGAAAATGCTTCATTCTTATGTGCAAAAAAAATGAAATCTATGTATATTTTGAGAAATCATCCATAATTACTAGTCCATACTTTTTTCCTCCTAGATTTGTAGTTCTAGTAGGTCCAAATAAGTCCATGTGGATGAATTCAAAAGGCCTACTGGTTGACACTACATTCTTTAATTTGAAAGATGATCTTGTTTGCTTTCCTAATTGATATGGGCTACTAATTTTATCTTTTTCAAAAATTAATTTTGGCATATCTCTTATCAAATTCTTTTTGACTAGTTTTGATATTAAGTCCATACTAGCATGTCCTAGTCTACGATGCCATAGCCATCTTGTTTCATTTTTCTTTTTCTCATTAGTGATTAAACATGATCCATTTTTCTTGGCTAAGTCATCAAGATCTACCATATAAATATTTTCATGCCTATCTTCCATAGGTACAATACTATTATCTTTAGGATTTATGATTATGCATACTGAAGATTCAAAGAAAACTTTATGACCTTTATCATAAAAGTGACTTATGCTACGTAAGTTATGTTTCAAACTATTAACTAACGAAATATTTTCTATAAAAATAGATGGAGTAATACAGATTTTACCCTTTCCAATTACGTGTCCTTTTTCATTGTCTCTATAAGTTACCACTCCACCATCTTTGGATTTCAAGGAGACAAATTGTTCTATGTCATCTGTCATGTATCTTGAACAATCACTATCTAGATACCAACGTCTATTCTTGTCATTGGTTGTAAGACACACCTGCAATCAAAATCAAGGATGCATTTTAGGTACCCAAACTATGTTGGATCCTTTAGGATTAGTATTTGTTGTTCCTTTTGGAATCCAATTTTTTTTGTATTTTAGCTTGCTCTTTTCACTTAATTTGTTATAGCTGAATCTTCTAAAATTACATTCGTATGCTTTGTGTCATACTTTATAGCCGCAATGACAAGTTGTACTTTCATTTTTGGTTTTAACAAATATATTCTTTAAGTATTTTTGTTTTCTATTTATTTTATATCCTAAGCCTGCTTTATCATATACAGCTTTTTGACTTTCAAGAATCATATTTAGTTTAGTTGAGCTAAGTGTGAATTTATCCACTAAAGATTTATATTTTTCTGCATCTTCTTTTAGCTTAAAATTTTCAGTAATTAGATTTTTGGTTTCATTAGTGAACTTCTTACTTAATGTTTCATAGTCATTAGATAGTCAGCTTATCTTTAACAAGGGATTGATTTTCATCTTTTAAAACTTTCTTTTTATTAATTAGCTTCTTGTGCTCTTCCATAAGATCTAAACATGCATCATGTAATTTTTCTACTGTAAAATCATACTCAAGTTCAGAATCTTTCTCATCTTCATTGGTCATGTAGCAGATTTGAGCCGTGTTTTGCTGATCTTCATCTTCCGAACTTGACTCCTCACTCTCACTCCATTCAGCCATGAGAATCTTCCTCTTAAGTTTCTTTGTCATCCATTTCAATTTTGGGCAATCTATCTTAAAATACCCGAGTTTGTTACACTCATAGCAAATTGGCCCTTCCTTTTCTTTTTCTTTCTCTTTATCCTTTTTCTTTTCTTTGCTTGAGCTGCCTTTGAAGAAGGGCTTCCTTTTGTAAAACTCCTTCTTCCCTCTTATAAATTTTCTGAATTTTTTCGCGAGCATTGTCATTCCCTCTTCGTCATATTCCTCCTCTTCATCAGAGTCCTCTGATTCACTGTCTTGTTCTGGAATTGTGAACTTCAGGGTAATGGTTTTCCTTTTTTTGACCTCTTCTTCTAAATTTTGTTTCATGGTCAACTCATGGGTCATAAGTGATCCTAGAAGCTCTTCTAACTGTGATGTGTTGAGGTCCTTCACCTCTTGAATTACGGTTACCTTGGCCTCCCATACTCTTGGTAGAGATCTGAAAATTTTTCGCATCAATTCAGAGTTAGTATAAGATTTGCCTAAGCTCTTTAGTCCATTTATGATGTCCGTGAATCTAGTGAACATTTCAGTTATAAACTCAGTGGATTCCATTTTAAATAGTTCATATCTATGTACTAACATATTTATTTTTGACTCCTTAACTTGATTAGTCCCTTCATGTGTGACTTCTAGCCTATCCCAAATTTCTTTGGCTGAGGTACATGTAGATATTCTATTGAATTCATTTATATCTAGAGAGCAGTAAAGTATATTAATGGCTTTAGCATTTAGTTGCGCTAGCCTCTTGTCACTATCATCCCAATCTATTTCAGGTTTAGGAATGATTGTTTTATATATGCTAATTGTGGGTGTGTGTGGTCCTCTAGTTATGATATTCTATAAATCATAATCTAGAGTTTGTATAAATATCCTCATCCTAACTTTTCAAAATGTGTAGTTTGTGCCATTAAACAAGGAAGGTCTATTTGTAGATTTTCCTCGCTCATAGAACTTCCTACTTGGGCTGCCATGATCTTTCGCTCTTGATCGTGAGATCAACAAATACTATGAGAGCACCTGCTCTGATACCACTTGTTGCCCAAGGTGACAACCTAAGAGGGGAATGAATTGGGTTTTCTAAATTTTTAACGTGCGTTAATTATATATACGTGCGGTGGAATTAAAAAGCACACAACACAAACACATAAGAAGTATAGTGGTTCGGTGCTCTCCTAGGCATCTACGTCCACTTCCTAAGCATTTTCTTGGAAATTTACTATAATCCCGCGGATTAAGTTGGATTGTTTTTCGGGCTCACAATCCAAAAATCTCTACAATTTGGTTTTTCGGGATCACCAATAACCTATGTTAGTTTTGCGGGCTTACCAACAACCTACACCGTTGGTTTTACGAGCTCACCAACAAATCTTACAAGTAATTTGAAAAGAAAGAGTTTGTAGCTCCCAAATGGGCAAATATGACAAGTATGAACTAAGAGAAGAGATAGTAAATAGTTATCACTTTGTGGATGCTTTTCTCTTCTTTGCTTAGGTTACTTCACTTCACAAGAGGTTGGTAGAACTGTTGAATGCACTTTCAGATTGCTCAACCATTTTCTTTTTAGGACTTGAATGAAGCAACTTGATGAAGAACACTTAGACTTGCTTTCTCTTGAATATGCTCTTGATTTTTGCAAAAGATGCTTTCCACTTGAAAAATGGACCTCTTAAATACTTTTCCAACCTCAGATGATCACTCCCTAGGTGTTGGAATGGAGAAACTAGCTGTTTCTAGCCGTTAGACTAAAAAATTACATCTGCAGAACTAGCCGTTATACTGTTAGCCGTGTTGGAGTCGACCCAAGCTTTTTTGGGGTCGGCCCAAATTATTGTTCATCCACCTGGGGTCGGCTCAAACTTTTCTGAGGTCGGACCCTGCTATAGTGGGGTCAGCCTTCTCAGGAAATACATAAACTTATTTTTCTGACTTTTTTTACTAGGGTCGACCCATGCTACGGTGGGGTTGACCCAAGCTACAGTGGGGTCCGACCCTCTCAGGGATTCCAGAGACATGATTTTTGAGTAGTTATCCTAGGGTTGGCTCATGTTCTCTTGGGGTTGGCTCCACTGGGGTTGACTCAAGACTTCCTGGGGCCGGCTCAAGGATTCTTGGGGTCGACCCTCTCAGTAATTTTCAGAGAGTTGTTTTCTTTGAGTTCATAAGTTGGGGTCGGCTCATGGTTCTTTGGGGTCGACTCCTCCTCAAGAAAATTTGGGGTTGGCCCCAATTACTGTTTATCTGTGCCATATTTGCAAGGATGTGCCAGATCGTGCCAAAATGTGCCAGGGTCGACTCCACCTCTTCTGAGATCGACTCCTACTCTGTGCCAAGTGTGTCACTCCGTGCTAGTGTGTGCCATATGTATCAGGGTCGACTCCAAACCCTTTGGGGTTGACTCAAAGTATGATTATCTGCATCTTAGTATTAGACTAGTTCATAAGATCAATAAAACATATTCCAAATAAATTTGAGTGTATGGCACGATAGAGCTTCATACCCTTAACAATAAAAATTACAGTTTTGCCCTTTAGAATATACTTAACTTGAAATTTTTGCCGAAATGAATTTAAAAGCTTTCTATCATTCTCTACTATGTATTTTATCTCATTGTTAATCTTTGATGGTTATTTTGACCGTATTTTCTTAATGTATTGTGAACGTATCGAGGGTGTGCCATTCCTTTATGACGTATCGAGTTAATTTGCATTCCTAACTTGATATGGCCTTAATTGTTGTGTTAATCATTAAAATAACATTATCATCCTCAATCAACCTTTGAAATATTCTAAAACTTTAAGACTATATGATACTTTAGAAGTGGTTTCTTCATAACCTTTTTGATCATTTATATTGTCTCAATTTGATAGTCTACCATATAGAAATTTTGCTTTTCGAGCAATTGTTTTGTGAGAGCATAGAGCCATAGATAAGGGTCCTCTTTTATGAAGAGTTACAGTTTTGTAGGATTTCATGGTAGTAATATGATGGATTAGTCATATAGAAGAAGGGTTAAAGCGCTCATATTAAGTTTTCCATAACCTCTTTCATGGAACCAAGGGCTCCTTTGGAAGAACTAGCTTGTTAGCGAGGACTGCCCTCTCTTTCCCAGTAGATCCAGCCCTCACTCTCCTTCTCAGTGATCCTCTTGGCTTCTCGGTGAGTGCAATAATCGAACAAGAGAGGAGTTCAGGCTCCTCCTTTTTTTGGCTGTGAAATTGGATCTGGCATTCCCTTTTGAACAAGAAGTTTCAGACTCCTCAGTAACGTTGACCAAAGCCAGCTAACCACATGGATAGGTCAGGGACATTCGGAAGGGAAGATCACGGCCTCTCAAAGCAAAGTGTTGATCCTTATCGGTCCGTGCGGAATGCCTCATAGCAAAATATCTATATAAAAAAAAGGCATATACATTGAATAGATCAGCGGATAAGAATATTTTTTCATCTGTAATGGAAATGAAATTTGTAGGAATATAAGCTGAAACGTCTCCAGATTGAGTCTCAACTATTGGTAAAGTGGTCATACTTTCTTCATCTAAACAAGAACGTCGATTTAGCAGCTCTTTCCAAAAGGCATGAATGCAAAAAAAAAAACATCTCCTGTCTCCACCGACCACAGATGAATGCAGGCTTAGGAAGGAAGAAGAAGGTGACTCTTGATGCCTTGCAGATGTATGATCCCCTAATCATGATCTACCCTCATCCGATCTTGATAGCACCATTCTTGGTCATCTTCCTCTTTGTTCTTGTGCATGACTTGAGACAGACTTCTTCTCGATGGCATTGGAGCGACTTGATGGTCAAATAGCAGTCTAAGCGGCCATTCTCTTTCTGGCTGTTGTGACAGGTGAAGTGGGCAGCAAGTTTTGTCTCTCTTTCATGACTTTATTGTTGATTGATACCCTCTGTTGACTGTTGACTTCCCTCCCCTTAGAGCTGGGAAAAAAATATCCAGTTGCATTCGATCTAGAGTAAAGCAGCCCTTCTTCCTTATTCACAGAAACCATTTTCTAAAGAGCAAAGAGAACAAAAGCAAGAGCAGTTTTCCTCCCCGTGGGTCAAAGAAGACCAAGGAAATCTCGATTTAGCATAAGCAAGGGATGATTGAAAGAAAACCAACACCTTCTAGTTAGTGTACTACGAAACATACTTCTTGATAAGAGGCAACCCCTAAATAACATAAGGGGGAAAGCTCAGATAGCTTGGGCAGCCTCGGGTCCAACCTCGGTAGCAGCTTCAGTTCCAACCTTAGCAGTGGCCTCAGCAGCATCTCCGGTGACATGCTCGCGTGCTTCAGCAAGCTCGCCTGCTTCAGCCACTTCAATCATGACGCTGCCTCGGCAGCTCCAGACAAAGTGGACGAAGGCTGCTGCAATCGACCTCGGGGAAGAGTCGCTATGCCTGATCGCGGCAGTTCTCGAAGCCTCGGATTAGGCCATTAGTTGCCTCCTCCAGTTCGTCTAGGTGTTCCTCGGACTGGTGATAGCTCTGGATGGCCTCTCAGTCCCGCTCGTCAGCCAACTTCTCAAGCTGCTCGGCCTTCAGCCTCAAACTCCGGCCTCGTGCTTTTGGCTGTCTAGAGCAGCTTCGAGCTCGGAGATGCGACCTTCGACAGTCGAATAAGCTTGGGCATGCTCGAACTCCATCTCCTGAATTCGAGCAAGCCCGATCCTCATCTGAGCTTCGGCCGTCCTCGCCTTCTCCTCGGCCTCTTGCTGCCGTTAATCGACAGTCGTTGCCCTGGCCTCAACCTCTTGCTTCTGTCACCCGACAGCCTCCACCCTTGACCGATACGACCTCGCCTGTTTCTGGGATTTGAACATGGCGATCACCAACATGTCGATCACATGAATGTGCTATCACAAGAAACAAAGCATTAGCCGAGGTCAAGCACTTTAGAAAAATATAAAAGCAAGAGTATGTATCACTCACCATGACACCAGTAGAATATGCCTGATCGACGAAGCCATCGTACCCCAACTGCTCTAGCCATTTTCGGTCGGCTGGAAGCATGGTGCAACAGACGATCTTACGAGCAACGTCACCTGATTCGAGGGCCGACTTGTCCTTGAATAAACGATTCTCATGAAGGAATGGTGTCCTCCCAGACTCGAAGGGAGTGAGGTCAGCTCTTGAGGAGCTCGGGGCCCTAGAAGAAGTCGGGACCTCGAGCCCACTCTCTGGCTCAGGACCTGATCTCCGCAATCGAACGACCTTGCGGGCCCTCTGAACTCCACCTCCAGGCGCTGCAGTCGCCTGCTCTATCACAGCCCCTCCTCGAGCTACTTCTTCAATCGGCGGGGCCAGCTCGGCCTCAAGAGTAGGCTCTCCCCGCATAGCACCAGAGGAGGATGCAGCCCTCGGTTTCTTCGACCTCGGCTCAAGCCGAGCTCCACCCGAGGCGGGCGCCCTCTTATTGTTTCTGGCCATCAAGATCTCAACGTTGAAGACCATAGTTGCAATTTCTGGCAGCAGGAACCCTAATGAAAACCAAGTATAAGAAGGAGAAAAGAAAGAAAAATGATCGCGTCGCTTTTACCCTTGGGATAAGCCAAGCTCAGGCCAACATTTAACAAGACCTCTTCGTTAATCAGGTTGAGAAGCTTTGGAGTTCCTCCCAGGCCAAGCAGCCTGTCCAAAATCCTTTGTTTGGACGGCGACAACTTGGGGGCTTTTTTGTTCTTCACCATGTCTTGCAGCAAACCCCAGGTTAGGTCGAACCCCCACGATCGCTCGGAAGTAAGGAGGAAGAATTTATCCTTCCACCTATGAATGAAGGCAGGAGCACCTCGGAAGAGAGTGCGGCCTCCCCAAAAAGAAAAGTTCTACCACCCTTTGTCTGCAGGGCAAGCTATCAACACAAAGCAACCCCATAAGACATTTACCGAGGTGGGAAGACCATGAGCAAGACAAAGGGAGAGGAAGCCAATGATCATTCTCTATGAATTTGGAAAGAGCTGCACAGGAACGAGGCGATAAGTCGTCAGGAGCTCGTTCACAAACTCATGAAGAGGGAACCTCAACCCGGCTCGGAGCATCTCCACGTACGCTCCAATCTGACCCTTGGGAGGGTTGGTGACCCGAACCCTAGGCCTCGGGAGCTCAAGAATAAACTCTTGTAGGAAGAAGAACCGAGCCTAAACCAAGCCCAACTCCTCTTTGGTCAGACTCGAGCCAACTCTGCCTAGACCATGGTCCAACTCGAGCTCTGCCTCCTCTACATCTGAAGAAGCCCGAGCTTGGGATGGACCCGCGTCGGGCTTAGGAGCTCTCGTAGGTGAGCCTATTGCATTCGACATCAAGGGCTTCACCTTGTTCACAAAAAACCAAAGAAAAGAAGAGGAGAAGGCAAAGAAAAAGAAGAAGATAGAAAAGGGTAATAACCCTCCGAGCGACCGAAAGGGAAAAAGGCACCTACTCGAGATTTCACCGGAAAAGACAACCAAAAAAGGGGAGGAATCGCCAGAAATCAAAAATAAAGGAGAGAACTCTACTGCGAAACTCACCGGAAAGCACCAAGAATGCTCGAAGAAAAGCCGCAAGATGACGATGATGGCGGCGGGAAGAAGAAGAGTGAGAGCAATAGAGGTCGAATGGGGGCCCTAGGGCCTCCCCAAGGCCTTATATAGTCTACCTCAATGGCTCTGATCGGTCTGCCTAGGCGATCGAGTGGCCAGATCATGCTACATGGCCAATCTAGAAGCTTCTTCAGCAAATCTTTCTGGATCGTGGCGTTAAAGGGAGGTCATTAAGGTAACCGCCTCAGGGGACGAGACATTAATGATTGGCCCATCGTGCTCCATTAGGTAACGCCTCAAAAAGGAGCGCACACGCAACGCACTGAAAAGCCCCCTCTACCACTTTCACTTGGAATGACGTGGCAACATAGACCACCCAAGCTCAGCTCGAAAAGCTTGGCCTGATGCCGTTAGCCCCAAGATCAGAGAGGTGCACCCTACTCGCCATACATATCTTCACGGACATGTGGCTATAGCACAGAATGATCCATAGCTCGACTATTTCTATAGCTATAGCCAAAGAATGACTCGAACTCGAAAGTCGGGGGATAAATGATGGGAGGAAAAATGGATTGTCCTACTCCGGTATGGAGTCATCCAATTTCGGCCAAGCAGACCTCAGCCCCACCAAGAGCCAGGCAGACCTCAGCCGCACCAAGAGCCAGGCTGACCTTGGACCCCCCGAACGTCGAGCCGACCTTGACCAAAGGCTAGGCCGACCTCAGCCTGTTGAAGGCCAAGCCGACCTCGATCCTGTCAACCTTGATCCCATCGAAGATCCTACGGATCCCATGCCTAGGCATCCAAGTGGCCAGATTGTGCCATGTGGCAGACCTAGAAGCTCCTTCAACAGATCTTCCTGGATCATGGTGTCAAAGGCCGGTCATTATGACAACCATCTCGGGGGGCAGGGCGTTGATGACCGATCCCTCGCTACCATGTGGTAACGCCTCGAAGTAAGTGCACACACAATGCATTAAAGAGCTCCATCGACCACCTCTGCTTGGAATGACATGGTGGGCTCTCAGAACAAATCCGGAAAGATATCTTCCGAATTTCTCGCCCGCGGGATTGATCTCTGTGTTGTATGCCGCCTCCAATTGATGTCCAACTGATCACAAATCGACCCGATATTTCAGATAACGGCCGAGATGTTGGGAATTGTATCCTAAATGTCAATCATCAGCATGTTGATGATTAAATGAATTGACAAATAAATAAAGTATTTTTTGGCATTATTCATCATTTTACATCTTCAAATGAACTCTTATATGATGAAGTCCTTAGGACTTA
>JAOXJJ010000604.1:36792-69835 GCA_025769935.1 Phoenix roebelenii
CCCCCCCCCCCCCCGAATGCCTTCATCTTCACGTCCTGACGCCTTTATATAGACTACCCACCTTCCTATCTCCTCCCCTGTTCTGAGTAAAGGATAAGGATGAAAGCAAAGGGGATAATGCAAATTCCTTGATCCTTGGACGCGGTGGAAATGCTGCTGGGATGCGGAGGAAAAGCTTCAATGCAAGATAAGGATGGAAGCGGCTGGACGCTGACTTGTTCCTTGTGTGAAGTTTGATTCGTGGATGAGCTCTTATTCTGCTGGGGAGAATCCGGAGGAAACCGTTGCTACTAGATGGAGCTGATACGGCCAGGAACGAACTGATCCTGAAACAGGGGAGAAGCTTGGATGCGGCGGACGGCTGGGATGCTGGGGAGTTGATCCGAAAGATGAAATCCTGTTGGATTTGGGGCTTATCCCATGGAAGAAAGGCTATCTTAATTCGTAGTAGGAAATCTAGGGGATGATACGTGGACGGGATGAAGGTGGATCATGAAAAAAATTGGGAACGAATGGATCCTGAGTTCGGTGGGCGATGAAGACGGGATCCTAGAATTTGTTGAACTTGTTTCGCTGAGGGAAGATCTCGGACGCGACTTGATGGATGCTGAACGGGATGAAGGGGGGATGAGCCGGGGCATTATTCCGAAGCAGGGGATAAAGATGCAAGCTGGGAAGACGTTGGGAGGAGTTGAAATGCTTGGGAGAATGGCTGAGATCTGTTTGTGGACGTGATCTGGAGGAGGTTGGCTTGATTCGGCTGGGAGGGAGTCGTTGCTGCTGGATGCGAGTTTATCCCGTGGAGATAGAACCAATCCGAACGGGATGAAAAGAAGATCACAAACAGGATGATGGAGAGGATAAACTCTGTTCTCAGGGGATCCGGAAGTTGATTTGAATCCGCGAGGGGGAGCAGTTTGTAGAATACGGTTGCTGGTTCTCATCCGGAAGAGAAGGGACATCCGGAACAGGGGAGAGGACGCTGGGAGAAATTCGTGGACGATGGACATTATGTTCTTTGGATTTGGAAGGGAATGAATGATGTAGTTCATCTGGAACGGGAGGAATGATGTGGTTGATGCTTGGACATGGGGTGCATGTAAACGGGAAGAAGGGATTTCCGGGAGATGATCTTTGGAACAGATTTCAGGATTGGTTTTGTTCGTTGGATATGGGAGGAAGCTCGGTTTGATTCGGAAGAGGAATGAACTGGTAGCGTGGACGAGATCTAAAGCAGGAATTAACTCATAAATGAGGATGACGTGGATGATGGGATGACTTGAATGCCTGATTGCACATGAGGCTGATCCATGATACAGGTTCAAATAATTCGACATGGAAGATTTTGGGACAGAATGTTAGAACGTGAACGAAAGGTCAAGCTCGATTAGATGTGAAAGAAACAGTAGAGTTGGAATGAACGGCTGAATCGAAAATCTGAGAGGATTTGATTCACAGGGTGCATGCGATTTGGGTTCAGGGATCATCCCAAATGAGTTTGACTCGACCTACATACATTAGACTCGACCGATAAAATCAAGCAAACTCGAATTATTTTTAGAAATGCAATGATGAAGGGAAACACATTTTCTTATATTTAAATTTAAAATATGTGCATAAAAATAATGATAAGTGTTATGAGTAAGAGGTTTATTTAGGCATTATTTAGCACTTATCAGAGTCCCCTTGCTTCTAAAAGATTTTTGCATGGTAATTAGCCCCGAGTTATTTCCACCAATAAAGCTTCACTGTTGGAGCTGCTTCTATTTTCCAATTTTAAATCATTAGCTTGATCTATAGGTGCTGCAGAATCCTCCTTGATCATTCTATAGACTTCTGTAACTTTTAGATTAGTAGAACTAGAATCCTTTCAAATCAATCTATCTTCACAATGTTGCTGGGAGATCGATATAGACATCACTTGTTTAGCTGTCTCCTTAGATAATACTTGCATTAATTAGAAGTTGCTAATTCCATATCCCACCCGTGTTAATCAGATTTGAAACTTTCTAGTTGTCTTGGCACATGTTTAGATTGGGAGAGACGCAACTTCGATTAATAAGATGTTACTAATCTAAGCATCTTGAAACACATTAATCTTTTTGCCATCTCTAACCTGCCAATAGAACCCACATTGACAAAGAACATATAGCTCTCTATATTTGTTAAAGACCCTTTTCTATATTGAAAACTCTCCCAACATGTGAAATTATATTTGGCTGGCTCCACTTTGCTCCAAATTAATTCTTTGCTTAGTTTCAAGCTTCCACCGCCTTTGCCCTGAAAGCATCTCTTTTGATCTTGATCTCCTGAAGTCCAAGACCTCCTTAGCTTTTGGCCATACATGCTTTCTCCCATGATAAAAGGCGAAGTTTCTTTTATTATCAAATTTATTCCTTGTTTAGTACCAAACTTTCCGCTGCCTTTGCCATGAATGCATCTCTTCTAATCTTGATCTTTTTGTCATACCTCAGATCCGGAGTATGACATGGCCATGCTACGGAGGGGTACAACCCACGACAACACTAAGCCAAACGTTTCATTTAACTTTGAATTTCATCTCAAAAATAATAGAATAAATAGGAGTCCAATTTTATTATCCATTAAATGTAACCATTATTGGTTCAGAGCTTTCAAATCCAAATATAAATACGAAACCCATAATCCTCAATATTCAGAAAATCATTGACTACAAATTTATAGTCAATTTAAAATAATAAAATTCTTCGATAAAATTACCAAGCTTGCTAGCGCGAACTTCAAGCCTGGACTAACTTTCATCCCTATTGATCCTATTCGCCTAAAGAGAGAAAAAAAAATAGAGATTTACGAGCAACACAACTCAATAAGTAAACCTTTCACTATCTTACCAGATCAAACATAAGATTTTGCATGAATCGATGCATTATATAAAGAAAATAATTATTGCAAAATAGAACATATCATAGTATCATATGATAAAATTATAAAGTCAATCATGCATATATAAATCATCAACATGTCATAAACATGGTTCCAGGTGTACAATATAAATAAATCCATAAATTATTTATCAGTTAACCATATCATTGATTAAATTATTTCTTTCAGACTAAATGCTAAGGTCACTATTATACCTCTGATACGGCTAGAATCAACAAATACTAACTACTATTATCCATTGGTAGGGTTATATGCCAACTACTATTATAAGTTCAAAACAATCATCGAACTATAATTTCACAATAAATCATGAGTTTCATAATATCATATGCTTAGTCTTATAATATCATATGCTTGATCCTTGATTTTAAGAAAATATGATATTATCAACATTTAAGACTATTTTCATATTTTCATAATATCAAAAAATAAGTAAACTTTCTTTTAAAAAATAATGAACGTAAGATCTACTTACAAGTTCAAAAACTAGTAATAAGTATAAGGCTTACATATCTCTTTTTTTTCTTAGACTGTTACACCTCACTGGACGACTCCACTAGACTTAGTTAAAATATTAATTGCCAAGGTGGAACAATGGAGATGTAGCTATTTGAAGGATGGAAAAGTTAGTCGAGAGTGCAGAACTTTCTGCCATGGTGGTGGGAAATAAAGATTAACTAAGAGTTGTATTGTTGCAAGAAAAAAAAGGGAGAAATTTGATGAGCCTTTAAAGCGGTAGGCAAAAAAAATTAGGATTTTGGTCATAGGAAAATATAAGAAAAGAAAGGAAGAGCAATTTCCTACTCTAATACCATGTGAAAGAGAAAATTTGTTGCCAAAAGACGTAGTTTTCATATTAGTTATGATAACAGGCTTATATAAAGAAATTTAGCTACATCTAAAGGGATTGTAAGTAAGTTGGTCAATGATACGATACATATAAAGAAAATCTACATAAAGATGTACAATCTTGGGCTAGAAGCGTGTGATGAGATTTGATTAAGAAATAAAATGCGTCTGCATTACATAGCTGGCCATAATAAGAAATAATTTTTATCACATGGGATTGCATAGCAAGTCATATCTGTCAAATCTAGTTGCATGAAAATCAAAAAATAATTTTTATCATATGGGATTGCATAGCCGGCCATATCTGATGGATTTGGTTGCATAATTTTCATCACTCGGGTTGGCTAAGTAGCTAAGCAACATAATCTCTAAGGTATTATCCTAGAGAGCATGCAACGGGTACAAAGTAAACCAAGCTCAAAACATAATTTGAAAATGAATGCAATAGATAATCCACTAATTATTATTTCTAATCAATAAATCATTCAATCAATAATAAATTATAAAAATTGTCCAACTACATAGTTCTATTTCTTATCTGGTATTAGAGATGTGCACTCAAAACATAATTTGCAAATGAATCCAATAAATAATCTACTAATTACCGCATCCAATCAATAAATCATTCTGTCAATAATAAATAATAAAAACTGTCCAACTATATAGTTCCATTATTTATCCGATATAACAGATGCACACATGACCGCTAGGACATCATCCAAGAGAGCATAAAACACCTACATAGTGAACAAAACTCAAAACATAATTTTTAAATCAATTCAATACATAGTTCCACTAATTATCATATCCAATCCAATAGATCATTCCACCAATAAAATATTATAAAAACAGTTCAACTACGTAGTTCAATTATTCAGTTGGTATCAAAGATGCACTAACAACTACTTCGCTCAACTATCGTGTTTAATCTATCCAAGACTAAGCATTCTGTAGCTCTAAAAAAATACAACAAAGTAAGATAAGCTTAACAACTCAATAAGAATCCTGCTTGCCCACCAATATAAATAAAATAAAGGCAAAATTTGGTAAATTATAATATCAAAGTGAGGGCAAAAATTATAAAATTCCA
Source organism: Phoenix roebelenii (assembly GCA_025769935.1). Taxonomy (NCBI): domain Eukaryota; kingdom Viridiplantae; phylum Streptophyta; class Magnoliopsida; order Arecales; family Arecaceae; genus Phoenix; species Phoenix roebelenii. The sequence continues at coordinate 41,654 of JAOXJJ010000604.1, forward strand.
TCCCAACTATCCAACATAGCTTAAATAAACCAGTATACACACACATATATATACATCATAAATCATCATATATCAATTTTATTCAAAAGTGATGCATTGTTTTTTTTTTCAAATAAACTTTTTATTCGTCGATGCACACTCAAAACATAATTTGCAAATGAATCCAATAAATAATCCACTAATTACCATATCCAATCAATAAATAATTCCATCAACAATAAATAATAAAATATATCCCAGTACATAGCTCTATTTTTCATCTGGTATCAGAGATGCACACATGACCTTTAGGGCATGATCCTAGAGAGCATGCAATGCTTACATAGCAAACAAAACTCAAAACAGAATTTCTAAATCAATCCAATACATAGTTCCACTAATTATCATATCCAATCCAATAGATCATTCCACCAATAATAAATAATAAAAATCGTTCAACTACATAGTTCCATTATTCAATTGGTAACAAAAATGCACAAACAACTACTTCACTCATCTATCATGCCCAAACTATCCAAAACTAAGCATCCTGCAGCTCTGAAAAAATACAACAGAGTGAGATAAGCTTAACAACCTAGTAAGAATTCTCCCCGCACACCAATATAAATGAAATAAAGATAAAAATTGGCAAATAAAAAAAAAATCAAAGTGAGGCAAAAATTATAAAATTCTATCCCAACTATCCAGCAAAAATAAACCGGTCCACACATACATATATACATCATTAATCATCAAATGTCCATTTAAATAAAGTGTTATATCATTTTTTTTTTCACATAAAACTTTTTGTTCAATAGTGGTTGTAAGTATCTAATCTTCCATTTCTCAATAAGATGGTCTGGATCTGACAATAGCAAACTTTTGCTGATTGCAAATACATACATAAATAAAAATGTTAGAAACAAACATGTACATTTCTATCTAGATATGCCATAAATATGGGCATTGCGCACCCATAAACAATTTCAAATAAAACAAGAAAAATGTAACTGTTCTCCATATTTCAGATACTACTCATAGAACAGCCAGGATAAGAAATTACTTCTTATTTCATAATATATATATATATATATATATGTTACATGAAAGTGCTGCTTGTTTTACAAAATATACAATCATAGGCATAATAAAACAAAGGAACTTATTTCATATTACAAAGGAGATGAGAACTTCGAGAAAAAGAACATCTGCTTCAGTATATTGTATCTCATCGTATACAACACTAACAAATTCCATTCCCCTGCGGTCAGTCAAAACTATAGCCTGCATATCGATGTACAACACTCAACAGACAATATCTCCAAGAACTTTGATACTGACCATCTACAATGCCGCACTTCAAAACATATGAATGAATAAATTGCAGATTCTTAACTTTGTACAATAATCACACAACCTGAGGGTGCGAAGACATCAGCTGCTATTACATTGTGAGAGTGCTCTCGTTCGATACTCATTGTATTCCATAGACTCCGCCATATAAGCTGGTAGTTGTGCATTCCTGGATATACAGATTATACTGAGAAGATCTGATTAAGCAAGTAACATTACAGCTGCTGACAACTTTATTTGCAAATAAGACACTCCAGCAGGAGCGTGACTCTCCAAGTCAGCATCTTTGTGCTCATAAAACTGCCCTATTTATGGCTCATAAGACCACCCAATAGCAGTATTTATTATTCATAAGAAAGGGGAGATCGAAGAGAATATTATCCATAGGATTAAATAGATTGGATGAAATGAAAAAGTGTAAATAGAATATTATATAATGATAGGGTACCTACCAAGTTGAAAGAAAAATTTTAAAAGATAGCCATACGACTAGCTATACTTTATGGTATAAAATGTTGGACAGTTAGAAAATAATTTGTGCACAAGATGTGTGGTCGACATAAATATGTTGAGATGGATGTGTGGTAATACAAAAAAAAGTTCGAGTAAGAAATGAAAGTAGGTGGAGGTAGCACCAACTAAAAACAAACTAAGAGAAGAACGACTTTGATGGTTTGGATATGGTACAACATAGGCCAAGGGATGCACAAATATGAAGGAGTGATTTGATATATGCAAAAGGAATGAAGAGAAAAAGAAATATACCGAAAATCACCTAAGATGTAGTAATGAAGAACTTTATATATCAACATCTTTCAAAAACTATAGTCCTAAACTGAGCCAAATGAAGGAATAGGATTCATGTAGCCGACTAATTAATTTGGGATCAAAGCTTAGTTAAGTTTAAGTTAAGCTGCAGTTTCTTAAAGCTGTGGTCTCAAAAGCCATAAATTAGGTGGATTTGTCTCTGTGCCTCAAAGAAAATCAACCCGTTTTTCAGTTGTTCAAGTTCAAAATCAATCAGATAAAAGGATATTTCTTTCCTTTCATTTCATGGTCTAACATTGTCTGTTTATTCAATTTTGTATAGGAAATAAATGCAAGGGTATGTTAAGACCAGCCCATATCGATGGAATGCAGGTATTGTCTACAGCTATATATACGATGGAATTTGGGAATTACAGGATATAAGTTATCTAAGACTCGATTAATCATTCATTCAAATTTATGCTTTTTGCACTATAAGCCTATGTGATGCAACAATTGTGTATGTAGGACAAGGGACCATCACCTCATGATCTCATGAACAAGAGTTGTTTATATTATTGTTTTTGCATTTGCCTATTACCATTCGAGTCTAGATAATGAAGAAAAAAAGAAATTCTGTAAAAGATGAATTACCAGATCAGGAAGCCCATTAGAATACAGCTAAGTTCTGATGAAATGCTATTTTCTGGCCCTTCCTGTGACATGCTCTGCTTGTCACTATTCAACACCTGAATCATTAAGAGCTCTAGCGAAAAAACCAGACTCAACTCTCCAATCAATAGCTCCTATGATACTGAATCTAGTGTATCAGACTCAAAGAAATGTGCAACAGCAGAGTAGATTTGCTCCTCTTCAAATGGCTTCGACACATAATCATCCATACCACATCGTATGCATTCTTCGTACGTTGCCTGGATTACATCAGCCGTCATGGCCAGTATTGGTATGTGCCAATGGGCAACATTGCCAAACTTCTCAGAAGATGCTTCTCCAGACTTAATCAGCTCATTCACTTTAGTTTCCATGGAGCGGATTTGTCTTGTCGCTTCAAACCTGCAAAAGTTGTACTTAATTTAAAGATAGATATAAGAAAAGCTGAGGAAAATATACACTATAGGAACCTATCAAAAAATCAATGAAAATGAATGACTAATATCTATCATCTTATTAATGATTTTGACAGTTATAGTAAAAAAAAAAAACAAAATATGGAGTATACACCCATTAGTCAAATTTTCCAAAGTAGATGGTTGAATAATCAAAATAGATGACGATAAGAAAATTGTTTGTTAACACACAATATGGTCTTATAATGTAAAAAGCAATGGAATACCCTCCACTTACAAGAAGAGGGTGTACACTCCTCTCACTTTCCTAGCTGGTGGATTTTAACCTAGGTGGTTTAAATTTCAGCCCCGAAATAGCACCAGTAATTATGGAATTATGTTGTAATGCTACATCAGTACTGATAGAGCTTTTTACAACTTCAAACCATCCAGATTTAGATCTGGTGGCTGAAAAAATAGTGGCTACCCTCCAGAAGAGGATTGTCAACCTTTTATATAGATAAGGAAAGAAGCAGTGCTTAGCACTCTAAGCTCAATCTGGAAAAGGAATACATCAAAGATTTAAGAAATAAGAGGACTGTATTACTGTAATAGTGGAAAATGATTGTTTTAAAATGGAAAAAATCCAATAAAATTCCAAAAAAAAATCCATCACAAGTTGTGAAATGATAAAGAAAGATCTCCAAAATCCATAGAAAAGTTTTATTTTTTAACCAGGTTGCAAAAAACAAGTGAAGACATGAAAAAAGAATAACAAACAGATTGCAATGTGTTTTAGTATCTCAGCAAAACATGGACAAGGTCCATAGAAATGATAAACCCAGCAATCCATGAAATTGGCTCCCCCCCCTGTGACTGGCAATATTCAAAAAAAATCAGAAAGTTCAGCAACGTCATACTGTTCAAACAGACTAGCTAAACTAGAAAGGAATTTTTTGAGTTACGATCCATCTCATGAACAAGAAAAAGGAAAGAAGAATACCCATCCATCTCCGGCATCTGAACATCCATAAAGCAAGCATCAAACTTGTGAGGAGGTTGGAGCATCTGAGTAGCAGCCTTCCCACTGTCTGCACATGTAACTCCAGCTCCATATTTCTTCAGAGCACCAGCAGCAACCTTGCGATTGACTGCATTATCGTCGACAACTAAGATTTGCTTCCCACTCAGAAGACTTCGAAGTGCCATGGCTTGTCCTTTTTCTTTTCGTCTCTTGTTCCCTACGCCTAGTGCTTTTCGAAGACAAGCAGCTATCATACTTGGGCGAAGGGGTTTCATCATAGTATCAGTATATCCTGCCGACTTCAAATCATCAACCTCCGTGGGACTTAGGGAGGTTGCCAACAAAAACATCTTCGGAAGATGTTCTGGTGGTTTCATTGTACCATTTTTCCCAAGCTCTGCAAGAAGGCATGGGAATGCAATACCTGAGCCTCCACCCCAAGCATCCTTGTCAACAAGTACCATGTCCAAATGCCCCACCCCACTGGGAAAGTAACAATACGATAAGAATTAACAACACTAGAAATAATCTGTTGGGGAGCTCCAACAAATGCGATATCACGTGTATTGGGTTCTCTTTATTACTTTAAGAATCACCAAAAGAATACATAATCATGCAACTTAGTTGGGCTTGATTTTCAAAAATTACACCAAGGTATGCCGTACTGGCCCGAATAGGACGGTATGGGACGTACCGTACTATACCAGTTTGGTACCGGTACCCAGTATAAGTGGCATACTGACATTCGATACGCCAAAAAAATCCGTACCAACACTGTGCTAGTATGGCACCAGTATGGTGTCTGGTACCGAGACGGCGAACCTTGAGTTACACTATTTTCTTTCTAATCCAATTCCAAGATATTGAACCTTAAGATTGTTCTATTACAAGGAAATATTTGGCTCTTAAAAAGCACTACTATAAAATGAAACAAGATGTCAGGAAGCTGGAAGTTCTACTTTCTAATACCTAATTGCAGGAATTTTTCCAAATTCCACAACCAAACCAAGTAGCTAGTTTAATAATATCACAGCTTTCATTTTTTTCCAAAAAAATGCAAAGTGACAAAATATTGTGATCTGGTACTATTGATAATTTACTTTGACAAACATAAACAAAAGAACAATAGGAAAAACAAATTGAAGGGGAAGAATAAAAATAGAGAAAAAAGGAGAACATCAAGATTTATATGTGATATTCTGTTTTTGAAATTTTAACATGTAAGTATTAAATACTAGAAATCCATGCAATCAAGATGTTAAGAGCATATTGCCTTAAGATATGAAATATTGAATTAGATGAGCTCTGGAGGAATTTTTTCTTGTAATCACCATAAAGAAACCTACCTTAAATTGCAAGCTTCGAATATGCCAGATAGTGCCGATTTTGAATTAAGGGCAATGTCCACATGTATCCCTAATCTCTGAAGATGATGCTTTGTGATCTCAGCACGTATGCTTCTTCCATCAACTACCAACCCTCTCATTCCTTGGAAATCTGACACAGGGGTGTCAGGATGATGCCTCTTCATATCACCTAAATTCTTCCGCCCTTCCTGAAATACAGCAGTGAAAGAAAAGGTACTACCAATCCCCAGTTTACTAACAAATCCTATTTCCCCACCCATTAGATCCACTAAACATTTACTTATGCTCAAGCCTATCCCAGTCCCACCATATGTCCTTGAAGTAGAACTGTCTGCTTGCATAAAAGGTGTAAAAATACGGCTCTGAGCATCTTGAGGTATTCCTACACCAGTGTCTTCAACCGTCACCAACAAGTTGATTGCACCGCTAGCTTCTGTTGAAAACTTGAACATCCTGAAATTCTCCCAGCTTTTCCATCTATCTACTATGTGAGATCCGCTCAATGTATTACATGACGTGTCTGTGCCATCCTCAGAATCTCTTATGACTCGATTGCTAACATCACATGAGCTCTTAACTTCCTCCACCAGATGCACTGAGACGAATATATGCCCTTCTGCTGTGAACTGTAATATGTACAAACAAATTAACAATAGAACAATAGACATATAAATAAAAGGAATGCAAAACATATGCTTCATCAGAAGTAGTAAGAAACACGAAACCTTCCTTCGTATTTACCTGAAGATAATCATCATAATCATCAAAGGTTGTACAAAAATATTTATGACTTTCTGGAGAGGCACCTGGTATCCCATGCATTACATATCACATGAAAATTAATTTTACCGAGACATGCAAGCCACCCTAACATATCCATGTTGAATTGTGTCTCTGGTGTTTACATATAAACATTACAGAGGGTATGGGTCAAATCCTTGCAAATCCATGTCAGACTTTCACCTGACACACTTTGTAGTAAAGGCTGTATTCTCAGTGAACTCAACCATACATGCATGCACGTATGAATTCAGTGCATGCATGCACCGTGCATGCGTCCAATGCATGCATGCACAGATACATAAACAGAAGCATGATATAGAAGAAAATGAGGAAGATGAATTTTAAGATACGACATGTAAAAGGAGTTTGTAGCAGTGATGGTTCACAATAGTAATAGTGAAAATGTTGATTCCATGAAGATCAGAAAGGTGCTAAGAAAAGGTCATCCTAGTGCATGAGGCATCCAACACTGTAGGGCCTGGGAGGGGTAGATGTATGCAATCTTATCCCTACATATGGAGAGATTGTTTCCATGTTTTGAACTCATGACACCCAAATCACATTAAAGCAACTTTACCATTGCGCGAAGGCCCACCGTCTAAGATTAGGAAGGTGCTAATTTGCAATTTTAATTATTTTATCATTATTATTTCTTTTTTCTCCTCTCTTTGGGGGCATGTCCAAACATCAAATATTATATATCAACAGTTTGCTCCAAAGAGTATCTTATTTATGATGAACCTACCAAAGAGTTACCCACTTTTCAATTTTGATATGGTCCAAAATGCTTTGCTCTTAAGATAGATGCATAAAATAAATTACACACTTGTCAGCATCTAATCCTGTGCTAATTAATTCTATATATCCCCAGATGATATACAACTTCCATAAACATCATCAAAAAGAAAATCAAAATACAGAATACAGGTTCCATAATGTGGCATCATATTTTTCCCCCTCCTTTGTAAATAGACATATTACGATCCTTAGCACATCTCAGATTCCAATTCCTATATCCATTTGCATGAAGCAGGGATTAAAAGTGGAAAGATGCAGGAGTATCTAGTTTGTATCATTTAAGCTGGACCAGGCGTTGTTGTTTTCCTTTTCCCTATAATATGAAAGCCAACCTTGTCAAGGATAATCCACAGCCGATGGTCCATATTAACCCTTATTAAAGATATGTATGCATGATGCATCAGAATTGATAATAGCAAACAGGTAAATATGTAAGACAGGCTCATCACTTGTTATTTGCATTAGTAAGTTATGCATGATGAAATGTTAAGAGTGGAAAACACAAGAAAAGTAAGTGGTATAGAATAATGCTCATTGAGCACTCAGCCTACTCCTATTACTTGAGCCAAAGCATCCGCACAACTTTATAATTTACCTTAAAAAGTCAGCATATATATATAGAAGATCAGCATGATCATGTGACCTGTAGCTGCATATTAACACCAGCAACTTTTGCAAATTTACATAATATGCAAAAATTGTAAATTTAAAAAGCATTCTCTAGTGTCATGACAATAATGCAGCAGTAAGGCAACTTTTGCATGTCGCGAACAATCTTATACAAATGTAGAATATATGAATGAAATGAAGGATGAGATCAAACGTGAAACAAACCTTCACCGAATTTCCAACGAGATTTGTGATGATCTGTCTGAACCGCCCAGGGTCCCCAATAAGAACCTCTGGAACCCGATCAGATACATACACCGCCAACTGGTTGAACCAAAAATGCAAAAGAAAAAATATAAACACCAAATTATATCAAAAGCAATTTAGGGTGAAAAAGCATTTAAAATTAAAGCAATTTAAGTCGAATTTTACCTCTATGCGTTTGCACTGTGACTTGTCAGAAAATAAAGACAGCACATTGTCCAGAACATCACGAACATCAAAAGGAACAGCTTCCAGCTCAAGCCTTCCAGATTCGATCTTAGCCCGATCAAGGACCTCATTTATCAGAGCTATTAGAGCTTTTCCACTAGCTTGCGCAGTCATTGCAAAATCTTGTTGGGTTGCATCAAGTTCTGTGTCCATCAGCATCTGTAGCATACCTGAATTGGCAGAAGCATCTGATTACCTTTTCTTTTTTCATAAAAGCCAGGTCTCACGTAAGCAGTGGAAAAGCAACTATACAAGGCTAACAGAGTATCAAATTCAACAAAATTTGCACATAAACAACCGACCTAAGACACCATTCATTGGAGTTCTGATCTCATGGGAAACCGTTGCCAGAAACTACAGTGCATGATAAAGCATGTCAGTTTGAGAATTAATAACAAAAATCAGAAGTGCACTTTCAAAAAACAAATATACACAATTCATTGGAAAAACTAAAGAGAGAATCAGCATGTGATTCATTGGAGAAAATAGTCTTGCTAGAGGATAAAATCAGCATGTAATTCTTCCTTTATGTGCAAGTTTCCAGTCTCCAAAGGTACTTAGGATTTATAAAGCCACAACTGAGACATACGTCTTGCAGCTAATCTCACTTTCTATATGTAACTTTCACAAACATGATTTTAGAGAGAGAGAGATCACCTGTGATTTTGCTACATCAGCAGCTTCTGCTCGAACTTTCAGCTCCCTCATTTCACGATAATCATCTTCCACCTTCTCAATGCGGTTTAATGCTGCATAAAATATATGACCAACAAGCAAAACAATCACTGCAACACCTAGTGAGGTTGTTATTGCTGACCAAGGTAGTGGAGGCTCATGCTTGAATCTGACATTAAGATAACTAAATTCAGGATAAGGTAAAAATAGTTCTCCACGGTGCAAGATATTTGTCTAGAAATGAGAATGGATACCTGCAATGCATTTCATGCTTACGAAGTGGATCCCCAAAATCCACATTACTGATATGAATTTCTCCAGCACCTTTGACATCAGGGCCATACATCTTAATAGGGGCAGACGAGTTAGTTGTGTCATACACATTAACAACGATGGTTTGTTTGCTGGCAAGCTGGTGAAGAAGCTTCTCCACCAAAGATGGGACATCAAATGATGCACCTAGGTATCTGTCCGAAACAATATTTTCCAAGGTTATAAAGATGTCTATTTAATTATTGGCTCCTTTTTGCAACTGGAAAAAGCATATAGCTACTCGCAGCATGTTCAGGCAGGCAACTAACCCTAAAGTAGCTTCAATGCGCTCTTCTGGAGTAGGATTTGGAGGAAGGTCAGCATTATATACAGAAAACGTAAGCACCACTCCTAAGTGGTTGGATTTCAAAAGATTAAAAGGAGACGTCAGAACCCCTTTCCCTGATGCCCTTGCTCGCAATATGTTGTCACGGTCTTCCTGAGCACAATGTCAAAAAAAAGTGATTAGGTTCAATACATTGCAAGAAGTCATATTATCACATCAACAAAGTCAAAAAACGTTACTCCTGAAAGCATTAGTTACTTTTTTAGTCCGGATATCTGCATATGTGAAATTTACACATAAGGCAAGTGCTTGTATAATTTAGAGCAGCAAAATAAGTTTATATTAGCATATAGGACTAATATCAAATCTAAGTAACATGCATATTACCAACAACCCATCTCCCATCATCTATTTCTCATTGATTTCATAAAAGAATCTACACGTTATCAAGTGCTATATGCCTATATCCTTATGTAATGCAAGCGTTTTTAACTACTTCCTCAAAACTACCTTTAGGCTTTCTTAGGTCTTCATCTCATCCTATTTTGTCTTTCCACACAATTTCAACCCACTCTTCCTACCGAGGTTTCTCAATCTTTTGTCACCCATGCCACACCATCACAATCAGTTCCAAAAAACTTAATTCTCACTTGGGCTGCACATATTCATACCATCATGTTGGTTCTCAAAAGGTATCTTCTTTATCAATACGACACCTAATCTTAAATCTGTATAAATCATAAATATCCCCAATAAGGATATGGAGTATTGTTTGGATGTGGATACAGATGTCCAGATATTTAACTACAAATGCAAAAACCATTATGAACATATGATATAATGGTTCATTTTTTGTCCTTATGACGTCTTTAGATTTTACTGCTAATTTTTTTATTGTTTTCTTTAAAATCAACGTTTTAAATAGATTTTATTGATTTCCCCCATCCTGTAATATCTGACTCATTTGTATCTATCTTCAAACAAAAATAAAAATCTAATTATTTGATTTATATGTGTCTCCATTTAAAGAAAAATTGATTTTGGAAATATGAATATATCTTAAACAACATGGATACTTCTCTTATCCTATAGGTAGTTCTAGATGTTCATAAGAAATATGTATATAAATTTTAGTTTTCTGATTAATATTTGTATTGGTCTCTGTATCAGTTTTTAGAAGCAGATATAAATATAAATGTTGCCAAATTCTTATTCATATTCAACCTGTTAACAGCCCATAATATAAAACTAAAAAAAATTAGACACAAATCCCCAAAATGTACATACAAACCAATACAGATACATGCGTACATGCACAGATAAATATTTAGATAGATAGACATAGAGATTGAGATGGATTATGGTTTAAACCTATCAATAAAAATCAATGATGATCGTCTTGAGTTGAGTATGTACTCCAGTGACCATGATTTACAGTAGTAGATATGAGAAAAAATAAATTATATGTTTTGGAAGTCTGTTGCCCATGCACTCATTAAATAATTTATGGACAGTACCAATAGAGCCAGTTTGCTAAAATATTGAGTTCTTATATCAATTGCATACAACGACCTGTATTTACATATTTGCAAATTAATGCCTCTCTGATCTCAGAAATTCCCCAATAGAGAACCAACTTAAGTTTCCATCATCTATAACAAAATACTAACCAAGTATCCTATTGGGACTAACCTCTTTAAATTATCTGACCAAATTACCATCATTTATCTATCACAACTGGTGCACTCACCAGTAAAATTATAGCCCATATCTCTCATCACTTCCCATGCCTCTCCTTTTGGCCATATGAAGCTTCTAGAAAGTTAGTTGTGCCATTTGATGCCTCTCTTGATGAATTTGAGCACCTGAACACCACCCATGCTGGGGTTGAGATCTTGATCTCCTTCATCACCCTCATAAGGAATTAGGTGATCGGTTTGCTTAAGTGCATTTTGACATTTGAGATCATGAAAGTATTTTGTCATTGACCTCAGGTTAAGGCCTGTCGGTTATTCAAAGAATAGGACCCATTTCAAATTTTATAGGACAATCTACAAATATGTAAGAGAGGGGTCTGTATACGTAACTAATCTATAAAGATAGAGACAATATATAGAGAAAAGAAAGCACTAAAACATATTGTAGACCATACAGATTTTGAATACACAATATTGATCATAGTCTAGATATCCGAAAACACATAAAAGCCAAAATTCCACTAATTTAAATGCTTCTAAACTAAAGTATATTTTAAATCAAAACATTGCATAGTTTCATTAGAATAGCTAATTTTGCAAGCACTTGATGCGTAAGGAGGAACTCTACAAAACATTTGTTTTCCTTCTTTACACAATGTTTAAATGCCTTAAAAAATGATTTTTAATATGGACTATCAATTTTAATGTTATTTATTTCGCACTAATAGATAAAGCCTTGATCCTAGTAATAGGATTCTCTGTGTGTGTAAGTGCCTGTGCATTCATGTGCATATCTTATTAGAAAATAGTTATTAGATATAGTTAATGTAACCCAATCCTCTTTTAGCCTTATTCCCTATTAGGCTAATAAAAAACACTAATCCCAACCATACTGCCACTTGTTAATCGTATTTCAAAAAGATGTCATGCAATGAAATTTGGGAATGTCTTAATTGGCATTCTCCCCTTACAAATTGATAGATTCATTGTTTTCTTACATAATCTTTCTTTTCTCAAATTAGCAGGCAAAAGTGACGCAACTTCTTATAAAGAGCACCTCCTTTTCACCCTTTGTTTTCTTGTAAATTAGAGTCACTTTGTTTTCTTGGTGAGAATCCTTATGTCATTTTTATATAATAAGGGTGACTAAAACACCTGCTATTGATTTCAACATGAAACCAATCTTTTAAAATATTTCCTTGGTGAAATATTGCTTTGGACAAAGGAAATGAATATGTGTCATATTGGATATATCAAAATCAGTCACACTCAAACAGCCACATCTTTCTTTTAATCTTCTTGCATCAGTTGAGAAACCAAACCATGCAATGTTGCTAGAAGAGATTATACATACATGAAGGTCATGGCATGATTTCATGTATAAGGTAGTTAGGATTCTATGTACAACTGTCATGTATTTTGTTAGCTAACAAACGAATCTGTTTATAAAGATGGAGCATCCAGAGAGAGTACATAAATCACATGTACTATAGACATAAGATGGACGAAACAAGATGATAAACATATGAATTCACCTTCCCCGACATCATATCAATGGACACGATGTGAGACACAGTTTCCTGAGAGAATATAACAGGTGCATATTCATCTTGGTCAGGTGAAGGGTCAAGCTTCTCAGGTGTGTAGTCATCTTGAACAGGGGACTGATCCTCAGTTTCCATTTTCTTTATCTTCCACCCATGTTGCCTCTCAAATTCCTCCCTGTGTGAGTGAAGTACTTTTAAAGCGTAGGCAACACCATTCGTCAGTGGCCTTTCAAATGCCGTTCTGGCTGTATACTCTGCAAATGTTTTCTGCAAGAAAGTTAAGGAAAAGGTAAGAATAGCTCAGATATCCCCTTAATTTTCTAATCAGAGAGGTGTCTGATAACCTTGTACCTATTGGTACTTCCAAAATCATGATAACATCAGACCTAATTCCTTACTGTGAAAAATACAATTTCCCCGAAAAGATATGTTATGTAAGTTAGATTCTACATAGCGATGTTCAATGTTGCAGAAAGAATCCAGATAATGGACTTTAATATACACATATCAATCACAGTTTTAAGTATTTATTAAGAAACTGACAATCAGATGAACAAGTATTCCTCATGTATATTCTGTTGCTATGATAAATTCGATTCCATGTGACTCAGTTAATACTGTGGAGACTAGACTAACATAACATCAGTAGTATTCAGCAAATGAAAAAGGATCTAGATATATAATTTGAAAAGAATTCAATTGTTTAAGTTTTGACAAAGTTACAGTGTACACTACATGGAAAAGAGAAAAGGTCTTCCAAATAATATAATAAATAATGCTGTACTTGTTTTCTCAACTCACAACTTAAACAACACCATCATCTTTTAGAAAAAAGAATATTATGAAAATAACGGGAAGAAAAATTAGATACACTAACGAGATGTATTTGTAAACAAAACCTGATCAATCGTAGAAGGGTTTTTTCCATGGTGAAAAGTAGAGACCAGAATGGCCAATGCATGCACATGGTTCATGCTCACATTGAATTGATCCTGCAACATCCGTGCTCTCTCATCACACATGTTTGCAAGAGTCTCCTTCCTCCTCGCATTAATATTTGCATTCATGCTTAAAAAAATCCAAATAGACACCAAAACTCCAAGTAAGATCCCCAAAAATAGAAATTTCTTTCTCCATTTCCCACAACCCTTAGAATTTTGTGGTTGATAATACTTTGGCTGCTGAACTTGTTGATCCTTGGACTTCGATAATCTGCTAAGAGCAGATCCTTTACAACATACCACCATCCTCACTAAGACCCACCAAACTATCTTCGAGAAAAACTTGAAAACTTTTGATGCTTATTGATTTTTTAGTGTGTGATTTTTCACTCTCCTGCACATGCCAATGTATTTGTTAGTCACTGTATAACCATAATGTCCAAATCTACGCAATCTCAAAATATTTGCTGGTCATATGCATTAATTTGAATGAATTAGTGTTCCATGAATGTGGATACAAAATAGAGCATGGTGTGTTTCAGAATCAAAAAAGCATAATAGTCAATCCAAAACTTCTCCTAATTGTTAATGATATTCTCACAGCAAAGTACACGAGATAGCATTCTTTGTATATAGAGAACACATGCATATGTATGCACCTCCTTTATAGGAATGATATTCCACAGTGAAGGAGAATAAGAAAACCCTTGTGCATTTTTTGCTTTCAAATGAAAGGGAGGCAGAGATAGCCACCAGGCTTTTATTGAAGAATAAGAAAAGCCTTCCGCATATATGTCTATATATGCAGAAATACATATGTATAAAAATCAAAAAGTAAAAACATTAAATTTTTCCACCATCTGTACGTAGAACATACAATTTAACCTATTTTGGAGCATCAGCATCCTTTACTTTGGTACCATATTTTACTAATTTAACTAATATGAATTTTTTTTTAGAGCATAACACACATTCAAGATCTGGATCAGCAGATTCAGACTCTTTTTCTGAGCATGACAATTATACCAATCTCAATAGGCGGCAAGTTGGGTTCGATACTTACCAAACCATTTGATGGTCTGATAAAGTGCCAGATAAAGTGCCAGCCTTTAATCTCACATCCTCGTAAGGTGACATATAGATAAATAGATATGTCTATATATGCAGATATATATATTAATAACAAAGAATCAAGAAGCAAAAACATTAAATTTCTTCATCATCTGTACGTACAATTAACCTATTCTGGAACATCAGCATCCTCTACTTTGGTGCCATATTATACTAATTTAACAAATATGAATTTTTTTAAGAGCAGAACAAACATTCAAGGTCTGGATGAAGTGGATTCAGACTCTTTTCTGAACATGACAATTGTACCAATCTCAATTGGCAGCAAGTTGGCTTCGATGCTTATCGGACCATTTGATGGATAGACAGATAATTAATTTGATGGATAGATAGATATATAGTCGGTAATACTATGCAATGAATTAATGTAATTCATAGGCCTTAATGACAGTAAAACATTTAAACATTTAGGAGCTGAAAATTTGCCTCACAAAGTGCATGAAGAAAGACATGACCAAGAGCCAGTTCCTTAGGACTATGGAATTAAAACATCAACCAATATACTCACAACGTGCATGCTTTCTTATTGGAACATAAAATCTGAAGTAATAAATAATTTGATTTTGTGCCAACTTGCTATTTAACTGTTTATACTGTTGTTCCTTACTAGTATAAGGTATATATTCCTAGTAGGACAATTGGAAACCCTAGTAACAAAAAAGGATACTTATTACACAGGAGGGGATTAGATCATTCATCTTTCAAAAAATAATTGTATATACTTTTTTTCTTTTTAAAATTTTTGCTTAGTCCAATATTTTATTTAAGCATACTGGAGAAAGCTATACCATAGAATCATCTAACTGTTTGAATCAACTAGGTGCAGAATTTAGAATTACCCTATTAAAGGGGTCAAAATTTGCAATCGTGATTAGAAACCTAGAAGTCAATACTATCGATTCAAAGTTAAAATATGGAACCTATTGAATTGTAGAGAGGAATACAGTGACAATGGATGATGGAGATCCTTCCTAAGGATGATTTGCCCAACTGAAGCAGTATGCCAAACTCATAAAACTTGTGCCTTGACTAGCAAATGTGCAGAAAAGAATGGACTGGGATAGGAAGTGGCAGCACTAATGTAGGGTTTCTCGGGGGAGCATGAGAACAGGTTTTTCAAACAAAAAGGAAGGACTAGCCAGAGTTAATGGAAGCTATTGATATGCTAGCCTTTCAATGGGCAAAGGCGGTGCCGTGAAGAAGAAGAGGAGGAATCGAACCTCAAGGCCCAGCTGGCAGTAAAAAATTAGAATTGGAGCTGCCAGAAGATGAGGACAGCCGGTGGCTTATTTTTGCCAGCTTTGTCTTCCTCCATTTGGTCCGGTGTCCAGTTCTTTTCATTTTTTAATTGTGGAAGGCCCTCTGTTTTTTGGATGTCTAGATGTTGATTGGGTGGTTAACTTAGAGCTCCATATAGCAGCAAGATTGTATAAATGTATTTGGATCTGTTTGATGGCTCTTTGCTGTCTAGGGGAAGATAATTGAGTCTTTTGTAGCTGACTGACTGTAGGTGTGAGTTTGCTTGAACAGACTTTGCTTAGGGACCTTTTGCTTTCCTTCCCAGTAGCCTCTCAAGGTCCCCTCTTTTCCTTCTTTTTCTAACCTATTTGATTCTATCAATGAGATGAATTGTGGGTCATTCCACTGTTTTGCCCAAAAAAATACCAGCAAATATAAAGGAAGTCATTACATACAATTACAACATTGTGTATGACTGCCTGCACCACCTCATTAGGAGGATAAGCCAGCCAGAGTACAAAACAGTTTTTGGATGGGAGGATCATAAACAAGGTCAAGACAAATTCATTAGGTATGAAAGGCATTCACCTATAAATCTCTCATGTCCCTATATATGATGAAGTTGTGCTTTTGTGGGTGTTGACATATTGGATAACTGGCTAGAAATCTGACACAATTGCTTGTGCATGTTAATCTTGGTCGTCCTTGCTATAAACAGGTGGTTCTAATTAATATAACCAAGGTCCGCAGTACTAGAACTGGCACCCATGCCGGTAGACTGCCGGTACAGTATGGTGCACCCCCATGCCGTGTCATTCCAATGTGAACCGATAGGAAAACCGGCAAGGGAGGGGAGAGGAAGAAGAGAGAGAGAAAGGGGGAGGGAGGGAGGGAGAGCGTGGCGGAGAGAGAGGTAGAGGGAGGGCGAGAGGGAGAAGAAAAGAGAGGAAAAGAGAGAGAGACAGAGAGAGAAAGAGGAAGAGGGCGGTGGTTAGCGGCGGCAGCCAGAATAGAGGCAAAGCCCCTGTTTCAAAAGGAAATAGGGCCTTGGGCCCCTTTTTCTATTTTTTTTATTTTTTTAAGTGAAATCCAACTTCACTTTAAAAAAACAAAAAAAAAAGGAAAAGGGGCCCAAGCCCCTATTTTGATGCATGGAGAGAGCCCTCTCTCCCCTCTTCCTCAGCTCTATTCCAGTGGCCATCACTCACCACCGCCCTCTCCCTCTCTCTCCCTACCTTCCTCCCTCTCTCGTCCCCTCTCTCTCTCTCTCGTTTCCTCTCTTTCCTTCTCCCTCTCTCATTGCTCATAGGTTTCTTAATTTTATTGCTGGAACCATCCCGGTCCACCACCGATACAGCTCGATGCCTCCTGAACCGAGATGGTTCCACCTTCCTTGAGTGTAACATTAATAAGTCCAACTATAGCAAGAAAATTTTCGGTTGTGACTAAAAAGCAATATGAATTCACATGCCACAAGAAAGATTGAATAAAGGGGCAATACATGCATAAAGATTTTGAACAAATAGTCAAGCATAAGCCAGATAATTTCAAACAAAGGTCAATGTGTTGGGGATCCAATGGACAATCATCCACGAAGTTTATAAGGGAGTTACAAGAGAGAATTAGCAAGAAGCTATGAACTCTTCAATTTGATGATTTTAATAAGGTTAATGTCAGATAAAATGCTATCAATGAAAAATCATAGAGGAAAGAATAATGAAAAGAAGCGGAAAGTAAAAGAGAATGCATGAAACGCTTCTACAAACCTTGAAAAGTATCAAGTAAAAGTTCAGTTGAGAAAAGAAATAACAAGGCAGGCAACAAGCAGATTTTCAAGATAATGTTCATTGCAAACAAGGATCTACATCAACTAGAATATGTCAACTCTAAGTTGATCCTCGTGATCCTAAACATTGAGGCAATGGGTACTACAAAGTATAAACTCAGAGATGAGATGATTTTTCATTCCCACTTTAAGTTTTAATTCAAATAGTGTATTGAGGCTTCCCAGAATCATAAATGCCACATAAAAATCCTTCTTCAGAATTTTGGCTAGAGACTGAATCATATGCACATAACTTTTCATTGCATTGGATCCATAAGATAAAGATTGCCAGATTAAAGATCTCCATTTGCTGTGCTTCCAAACTAGTTATTGATGCTGATGCTTTCAATCTTGATAGAAACTGCAGGAAATCCAAATTTTTTCACTGGAGAAAATATATAACTAGAAAAGACTTTGGGCCTACTTTCACATAGGCCACTGCAGGCAAGATTATATTAAACTTTCAGTTTCAGCACAAGAATCTGTTGAGAGTCATTGTGTATCCCAGCCAGATTAGAATTAATTCCTAATTTTTTATGATTATTCTAGTACATGAGTGGATATGGCATGGGCCCCTATACAATAGCAAGGATTAGAGTCCTAGACAAAGTAGGACTGAGAGAATTAGGTGACATCCCAGGCAAGTGTTGACATTAGTTTTGGTTTAATAGGAGTAGGATTTTTATTGTTAGGATAGTTTGTCCAATATATATACTTGGGTGTCCACCTATAATGCTGGAACCCTAGTTTTAGACCAACATATGCCTCCATGCTTCTAATGTTTTTGAAGTGGAGTATCCCTTGTGAGAGGTGGGGCATCCTTGGCTCTTGGTTTGTGTAAGTCCGGTATAAAGCTTTTGGTCCTAACTCCTAGTATTGAATCTAGTCGTGGAGTCTAGTGGCCATACTTGGTCTGATCCTTAGAATATTTATTCAGTTTATTTTGGAGAGAGTTTAATAGTGTGTCGGTTAACTTGTAATACTTTTATATTTTAATGAAAGTTTTCTTGTTCTCTCCAATTTTATTCTTCACTCATATTGTATATAGTGGTGTTTGTTTTGTGGTCCTGGGCACTGGATGGTCCTATGTAGGAAGGTACTATTCTACATGGTATCAAGGCAAGGTTGGAAACTTTATGTGGTCATAGACTTTTAAAGTTGGTGGTTTTTAAGTTTGTGGTTCAACATGGTTCTAGCATTTTTAATAATTCAATGAGCCTGTATGCAAACATGTGGACTCTATTTGTGATCAGATATTCAGATCATGACGGCTGATTTCACAAACATCAAGATCAAAGTTTTTTCCACCATTTGTCCGCTTTATAGATTGAACAACATAACACCAATTATCCAATTTAGAGGTCAATAGTTCATACAAGTTGCCATAATTTTATTATCTAACAAAAGTTTTTTTCTCTCCAATTCTACTGTTCTTGCATATCGTATACAATAGCACTCGTTCTTAGGAACATAGGAGTGATAGGACAGTCCACCTATGCAGAATTGTAACATTCTACAAAATTAATATATAAATCTTGTGGTAGCCATAACTCTTCATCCAACATCGGAACATCAAACTAGGGTACAAATCAGGGTATGCCGTACCATATCATACCGGACGTACCGTACCGTACCGGTACTGATGGCATACCGACACTTGGTACACCAGGCGTACCGCATAGCGTACCGTACCGTACCGACACTATGATAGTGTGGCACCGGTACAGGGTCCAGTACCGATACGCCGAATCTTGGTGCAAATAAATGCCAAAATGATCAATAACCAAGCCCTACAAGTTCCAAAAAAATCAAAGTTCTAGTTCATGTTAGTCTTGACATAATTAGCAACTATTTAGCCCTGCAAATGTCATGGTATAGAAAACAATTATTAACACATAAGATCTGGCCACATGATAGTTCATAATCAAAGGGTAATCCAGAGAATATAAAAGTTTATCGAAAAGGATCAATGGAACAAATATGTCAAGTCAAACATATATGGCATATAATTTTTTTTGTTTTGCAAATTGATATTTCATGCTGCTGATAAGTCAGGAACAAAAAAGATCTTGTACTTCAGGGAGAATAGTTTATAGTTTCATGTAAACAAAAGAATAAATCAACCTTCAATTTCCCAAATTGGCAGGAATACGAACTCATCTCTTAGATAAGAACATATGTTGAGATTTGTTGATGTATTCTTTTTAGAAAGCAAAAGCCAACAGACATTTTCCCATATACTTGAGAATAGGTATATGAGTCTAGTAAAGACCAAGATCAGAAGGCAACATGACTTGGAGATCTCTCTTGGATTTAATTTTAGTTTTCAGTTTGCTGCATTTATCTTTTATTTCTGTTTATGTTTAGCTTTAGTAGGTCTTAATAATTGTAGGGCTGAGATTAAATGATCTTGAAGCCGTATTAGATGACTAGATGAGGCGATGACATGGCATGACTTAATAATAGAAGCCACATCAGCCATCAATAGGTCAATAGAAAAATAGATATTGGATGATTGCTGTTTACGGCATTGTCATGCTACATAACCATGAAGAGTAACTACAGCTGAAAATGGATCGGATGCTGGTAAATAAGAATATGGATATCAAAATTAAATGGATACTAAAATTAGTATCTATATTTGTTCTAAGTGGATAAAGATATGAATTGGATATTAAGCATATTCATATTTATTCTAAACAAATACGGTATAAGTCGGATATTAATGATATCCATATTTTTTCCATCCATATCCGGATATAAGTTGGTTACTATTCGGATATAAATTGGATTTTAGCGGAATGCAATAATAAATACTCATATTAATTATATAATCATACATAAAAGAAACAGAATTTATTATGCAGATCACATGCGAGATACAAGTAATTAAGGATCTAAGGCCAGTTATTAAACCTGCATCGAGAATGACCTGGTCAAGGATCCAAGCCACTAGTCCAACTCGGACTAGATACATAATAAATATATATATATATGTGCATTAATAATTTTTTTGCATCAATTACTTTCATTACTCTTTAATTACAGCATAGATAAAAATAATCCTGAATTATTTATTTCTAGAGAGCTTGTAAAAAATTATATATAAATATAAAAATACATAGAAGCTTTTATTTTTAAATATTTTAACAATAAACTTTTGAAAATATCATAAAAATAAAATAAAGCTTATTCATTTTTCATTTTATCAAAGAGAAAAGAATTTTTATGAAAAAATAATGATTAATATATGAAATATCAAACTATATGTCAAATGATTATATAATGACTTGAATACCTGTATAAACTACCTATGTAAAATTGGAATGAATGTTGTAGCTTAATGATTGAGAGTTTGTCATCCAAGTGAAAGGTCGGTGGTTTGAATTTTGGGTGTAATGGTTACTTTAGTGATTTTTTTTACTAGATATCTGAATTTATATCCAAAAAATATTTAATAACAAGATATCCAAATTTGTATCCAGATCCGATTGAATACCAGAATTATCCGAACCGGACATGCAAGCAAATATGATCGGATTTTTATCCGACCTGTTTTCAGACCTAATGACTTGCATTATGACAAGTATTTTAAAAAGATCAAAAGTCTAGATAGGGTTTTTCATTTTTTCTTTAATTATAGGATGTAACATAATCAGGTTTTATGTAGCATATGAATGAAAGAATGAGGTTTTTCTGTTTCTTCTAGTGGTGTTCTTATATAACGGAAGTGTGAGGCCTTCAAACCTCGGTGTGACTCCTAGGTCCCGAAGTGAATCTGGTACTATCTTATACCTTCCCTTTGCTTTTAGTTTTTCATGTTTGATCCCATGAGTCTTCATTCTTCTTTACTTGATGTTGCTCCCTTGTCTGTTATTTGTCCCTCTTATTAATCTTTCGAGTTTCACTTCCCATGAGATTTTCTTTTTTTTGTCATACAAATATCATTTTTTTTCAAAAAAAAGTCCAGCAAGCAATCCAGTTATTTAATTGCATAAACCCTTAAAATCTCAAGTTTAGCCCTAGAATCCTAAACTCTAGGATAGATCATATCCATCCATTACCTAGTTTATTCAAAAAATATTATTTTTTTAATTTAGTTTTATTTCATGTCTGAACCTAAACTTTCAGCAACCTTCAGACTTCCGTCCTATCCTAGACCCTTATAGGTCCCCTCCACACAGATTGCCCTACATCAGCTTGGTATCAGAGCCTTCAGTATGCCATAATGTTCTATCATAATAGTTGATCCAATATATGGAACAAATGTAACAATCAACAATGCCTATATGAGCATGTCATTATGAAGATTTACTAGCGAACTTGAACCAGATAAGTTCCTAGACTAGATTGCAGGTTCGGAATATTGCTTCGACCGGTATAATATGTCTGATCAGATGTGAGTATGATTCGCTAGGACTAAACTATAAGACCGAGGTTACATATGGCAGAGGCACAGAAGATCAGATGATTTGTTGAGGCCGAGTTCCTATTGTCAATTCGGAAGAGATAAAGAAATTTCTTAAAGAGAGGTATTCACTAATCGCTACCTACTACAAGAAACTCTTTACTGTTCAGCATTGGGATAAATATGACCAGCCTATTTCTACAAAGACTGTAAGCAAAAATCTTGCAAAAGTGGAAGAAACTTCTTGGTTTTCAAGGATCCACTTAAGCCAACAGTCTTGGTTATACAAGGAAACTGTTGCTAAAAACAAAGTGTACATAGAAGCCAAGAACCTAATATCTTGAGATATTGTCAGATATAATTAGAAGCAAAAAGGGTAAAGGTAATTTCAGTTAACAGTCACAACAAAATGTTTTCGCATCAACTGGGGACATGGGCCAATAAAGAGAGCATCAAACCCACTTGTGTGGCTGTGGAATTGAAAGAAGAGACGAAGGAGCTTCTGCAAAAGTTTGAAAATGTACAGGATCCAAAAGACATGATGGAAGAGACAGTCATGCAAGAAGCTTCACAAGATTCACAATATAAGGAAGAGCTTAATGAAGCAAATGATGATGAGGATATGAATTTCAGTGACTCTAATGTGGTGTTAGAAGAAAAGGTGACATCTATTACTAATACATTAAAACAATGCTGTTTGGAAGCTAAATTTCCTAAAGATGTTCGAAATGTGTGCAGGTTTGAAAAAGGATCTTGGAGTGTCTAGTGTTAGGCCAGGAGCGACTCTTAACGCCTTCTTTTTTCTTTCCATCGGAAGTTATTTCACAAAGACTTACTATGGTAAGGGAGAAGGGAGAACAGGCACACTTGAAGAGCGCAATACAACGGAGAGTCATATGCTACGTTCGGGAAGGATAAACAAATTGGGAAAATTACTCTTTTTGATCCTCCAAAATTTAAAGAACATGATGGCTGACATGATTGAAGCTAACCTAAAAAGAATTACATTTTGATAATGCTTTTTTCATGCAAGGTGATGTCCTGACGAGCAAAGCTAACTTCAGGATTGATGAAAGGTGGGCAGATTCAAAGCAAAGCAAGATTTATTTTAGTGAAGAACAATCATATTTCTTGGGATCACATGCTAGCTGGAGTTCAAGTTCTATTGGGAGCATCATGTGACATCATATATTGGCATTTATCATTAACTAACCATCAGTTAGATTATCAACCAATGCAGCTTTAACTTCAAGAACATGATGCCAGTTCTTATGCAATGGAAGCAACTGATGGAGACCAAGATCAGAGGGTGGCAGACTCAGGGATTTCTCTTGGGTTTAGTTTTATTTTTCAATTTGCTGTATTTCTGTTTAGTTTTGGTGGGTCTCAATGAGTATAGGGCTGAGATAAACAATCTCAAAACCATACTAGATGATTAGATAAGATGATGACATGGCATGACTTAGTAATAGAAGCCACATCACCCATTAGTCGAAAAATAAATGCTGTATGATTATCGTTCATGCCGCTGTCATGCTACTGTAACCTGCATTATGAAGGGTATTTTAAGAATTCCAAAAGTCTAGTTAGGGTTTTCCTTATTTATTTAGATATCGGATGTAATGTAATCAGGTTTTATGCAGAATGTGAATGAAAGAATGGAGTTTTTTTTTTGTTCTCGTGGTGCATCCTGCGATGGACACCCCGAAATGAGTGCGCTATTATCTTTTATTTTCTCTTTGCTTTTGGTTTTTTATGTTTGATCCGACAATTCTTTATTCTTCTTTACGTGATCTTGCTCCCTTGTCTCTTATTCGTCTCTCTTATTAATCTTTCTTATGAGTTTCACTTTCCATGTGATTTTTCCTTTGGTCATATGGATATCAGATTTTCTAAAAAATTCCAGCATGTACTTGGTTTGAGTTATTCAATTGGATAAACCCTTAAAAGCTCAATATAAGCCCTAGAATACTAAAACCTAGGTTAGATAATAGCCAGTCATTACCTATTTTCTTCAAAAATATTAATTTTCTAGATTAGTTCTATTGAAAATTTAGGTCTGAACCTGAAATTCCAGCAATTTATACCTATCCTAAATCTTTATAGATCCCCTCTGCATAGACTCTTATAGCTCTCCTTGGTTTCTGGTGTGCCCAAAAGGTAGAATTAAATGTGCATTTCGTATGAGCTGTGCGCCTGCAGCCTTCTTATAAGTGGAGAAACAATTGCTTGAGGACTGCTATATCTTTATTGCATGGTTAAACAAAACCTAATATATCACCCAAAAAACCCCTAATACAAAACTATAACAATTGCTAGCAGTACTTGTCACTTTGATTGCACTCATATGGCCTAATCTCTTATTCAGAAGCTTAGACATTGTCAGGTATAGAGTTCATTATATAAACATATCAGTGTTGAAGACTAAGATAAAAATGAATTATTGCAGACAACAGATGAAGAAAAGCATGAATATTTTGTGCTTAGAATAAACAAAAGAAGCAATTGCATGCACCAGATATATTCCTGTTCGTATGTATGGTCAGCTTAAAATACTTAGTATATACACTTTTCATGTTTATTTTGATCATTAAAGCCATTTCAAACAGGGCAATTATATAAAATTACAGAACGCTCAAGCATGCAGCCTATGAATGCAAAGGCCTTTTAGCAAATTGAAACTGGAAATGTGTACTGACCTTTAGACACATCACATTACTGTATCTTGTAGAAGGCATGATATCTTTAGGGACTTTATCTGGCATAAATTCATCCTTAGGTGATGAAAGTTTGAACTTCCCCAAAATGCAGTCATCTCTAATAGGGCACAGACTTTGAAAGGGTATGTTATGATCTTGGAACTGCTCCCTCTCAAAGAACGGTACCTCTAAGACATGTGAGAGGCTACCACCAAATGGTCTGGGTGAGATAGAGATTTCTCCATGCATTTAGCGAATGTTTTCTGCAATACAAAGCAAAGGTCTACATCGGGGTTGGCCACTAAAGTTGTGGACAACAGACTTATGAAAACAACTGTAGCCTTCTCAAAGATTTGGAGAAGTGAATGGCAACCTTTATGCATCAAAGAAAATATTTCCAGACTGACATAACGATGCAGTGCAACAAAAAGCATCCATTGACATAAGGTCTCTCCTTTCAAACACAACATGCTAAACTCTGGAATCAATATGGTCAATGGCCTTAATGCTCATCTACGATAATGTAGAAGTGCCACAAAGCTTTGATCGGTCATACAGCTTGAGTGCTAACTGATGTGACATGATATATGAACTGGAAAGACTCCAGAGTAGATGTATTTGGGAAAAAGAGTAGAATATCATACAGAATAGTCGAAATATTTACTCTACATGATGTTGCACTATCAAGATTTTTCTTTCAGACATACCACTGGTAAATGTACAAGCACCAATTCAGCTTTTTTGTTCTCAGAAGTTTTTCTTTGGGTGCCCGTAAAGCTTTGTAACTGTTAAATGTGTCTTCACCCTTCCAATGTCAAATTTATGGCTTATCATGCAACTGTTCAGGATTAGATATGATGTATTGGTTTCAGTCATTCAGGTGGAGTTGTAGTATATATGAATCCGTCTAATAAGAGTGGAATCTGCTGGTGGACCAAAGCGTTAGTTTCTAACCAAGCAAAAGAAAGAAACTTTGAAGTTTTAAACTAAGTATCTGAAGAGGAGATAAGCTAAGCAGCCATGCCTAGCCTTCCCATGCTCCACTCCGACATCATATCATTGGTTATACGGGCTGCAATACCAGAAGCAAGAGATCAAGCTCATCCAGTTTTTCATCTAAAATCCAATTATGTTCCAAATATGACATCCTAGACCCATGCTAACTACCCTTATTTCTATTACTTTTCCATCCCTCCCTGCTACCCATCCCAATCCCCACTCCTCTTCCCCTTTCTACTTCATTTCCTTCTCCTTTCTGTCCCTCTCTTCCAAATCTATAAGGCCCCCTGTCTTCCTCGACTTTCTCCACTTCAAGCCATGTGCATTTCCAACCAGCCATTAAAATGCAAAAAGGAAGCGGTTTGCCAGAATGGATGGATGGGTTGGAGGGCAATGTCCTCAAAAGATACAATCATACAAATGAGACTCGAGACATGCATATCCCTGTCACCCTGCTTCACCCATAATAATACCTGCCCAAAATGCATGACCGTAACAGCAGCACTGAACTAAACTTACAACAGATTGTCAGCTAAGATGGAACAGAATGGAAACACTTAAATTCACTCCACATCACTCCTAAGAATGATAGGCGACCATTCTTCATGAATCGAAATTAAGTTAAACCCAATCAGTTCATCAACACAGCTGCTGTGTGTAATATATAGGATGACTTGGGCCCATATTATACTATGTTTAATCCTTACTGATATCCATGCAAACACTCCACTTTTCTAATTTCAATTATTTCCAGTAAAGGGAACTCTTTTTCCTAGCCTTTTGTTAAATTTTCATATAGGGCTAGATGAAACGTTACAAAATATAGTGCTAATTAACAATATCATTCACAACATCACATAGATAACCGAATTTAAGGACAAAAACTTTATTTTTTATGCAAGACTTACACTTGGATATAGCAGCCGACGACTTTGGGTCGAAGCTAATGGATCAGCATAAGCATGGGAATAAGTATCTCATCCCCACCAACACCTTCAATGCTTCCAAAGGCCTGCTCCAAAGAACCCAGTAACCGATCCCACGACGACATTACTTCTCAAAAAACCATTCTAAACAAGTGAAAACAATCAAAAAAAAAAAAAAGGAAGACACCAAACAGGAATTCTTACCGACCGAACGAAAACTGTGTACTACTACAAGTTATGGAGGGATAGGATTGGCTTCTCATCCTAGGGGTCAGCAAGTTGAAGAATTAACAGAAATCCTCATGGCCATGCTCCAATTATTTGTTCATTATTGCTTCTTGAAAAAAGGAACCTTTCATCAGTAGCTCATTGTTGCAATGCCCCAGAACAGACAATGGCTTATGAACAAAAACTTTATCAAAGAGACAGGATAAGGGAAGAGCAAAAGACTCCAAGTGCTGTGAGAGAAAAAAGGGGCCCCTCAGCCTGTAGTTCTTCTTTGGAGACTTGAGAAGGGCATAGAAGCACATCCGAACGACACGCAGGAACCCAAGAAAAGCAGCAAGAGAACTAATGAAGAAGATAAGAGGGTAGGCAAGAGGGCAGGGTGGTAGGCTGGGAAAGGTGGTTTTGGTAAAACAGGAAGGGCAGGAGAGCGGCAACCTGGAGGATGGAGATCCGGTAATTGCCAAAGTAGGCAGAACAAAGCTAGGAGGGGTGAGAGAGAGAGAGAGAGAGAGAGAGAGAGAGACAGAGAGGCGGGCAAGATGGGAGGCCAAGAGGCAAGGGGTATTTGTGGAAGTGCAAGCTTGGAAGAAGAGAAGCCGGGTAGATTGGTCCTTTGCGGCATTGGTGGTGGGGAACGGGAAAATGTCTTTTTAAGTCATGACCAGCTGGCAACTACAAGGAAAGGTTGCTAAAGTTTCCTACAAGCTAATAGAATTAGGCGGGTGCAGTACATGTGCCTGCATGGAGGAAACAAGGAATATACATCAGATGTTTTCTTTTTTAACAAAATACATCTTACGCAATGAATTAAAGTTTTAATATAACTATATTGGATGTGAAAGGGAAAAAAATTCTTACAAAATTGGATGGATATAGAATTCATAGTCGATTAAGGAGAAAAAGTAAAAAAGATAGCATACACTGTGACACAGAACTAGCCAACCTAGGAGGAGAAGAGAGGATAAGAATACACCTTCTTTTTTTTTTTTTTTTTTTTTTTTTTTTTTTTTTTTTTTTTTTTTTTTTTTTTTTTTTTTTTTTTTTTTTTTT
>JAOXJJ010000604.1:83864-98584 GCA_025769935.1 Phoenix roebelenii
TCTGTCATTATGTAAGCATATGTTTAGTCTCACATCGGTTATTTACCAAATACTTATACAGAATTAAAAAACCCAAATAACATAAATACTTATACAGAATTAAAAAAACCTAAATAACACTTTCTAGCTAGGTGGAGTTCTGAGTTGTAACAAATAGTATCAAAATGGGCCCGATCCATGACCCATATGGATTATAAGATATTGCAGCATAGGCTCATTGAGGCTGACCCGATCGTGGTATTTGTGATTAAATTTGAATGAATTTAGACCTTTAGCTTGACGATGACGTTAGAATTTAAATGAAGAAAGCATGTGAAAACCCATGCAAGCATGTATTTAATTCCACATTGGTTAATCTCCAAAATATTTATACAAAATCAAAGAACCAAATAATACCTTATAGCTAGCATTTTTGGATGAAGTTCTAAGTTGTTATAAATTAGACTTACCTCTAAATTGACCACATTTAGATCCAGAGACCAAATTGACCAAATACCCCTAAATGTGTATTGGACTGCAAAAAAATGAATCCAATCTTTTTTTCTTTAACATCAGTAATAAAGTGAATTTTTATGCCCCCAAGAAGCCATAATGATCTAATATCACCGAACTAACTATTTCAAATTGACCAGAAATATTTAAAAGAAGATATTCGCTTAGACAACAAAGAGCATTCCAGCAAGATGTAAAAGCAAAGGTATCTCACATTAGAAGATATACTAACATACTAGCAGGACATGAATGTTGCTTGCGAAGACAACAGAACAGACATTTCAAACTACTATGAGCAGATCACAAGGTCCTAGTCAAGCATTATAAAACAGAATTCCTACCAGCCGATGCTACTAGACATTGGGCATAGAGCAAGGTGGTCATTTTGATTGTTGCCCTTCAGATTTGCCAGACATGCTGTAGACATTCTTCAGCAAGTCCTGGATCTTGCAGAACATCATCTGTGAGGGGTCACCACCACCGCTACTGCTTCCCTGTAGAGCCCTTTGGGACTCCTGAAGCTTTATCTTCTCAAATAGATATTGTTTCTCAGCTTCTGCTTCATCTAATCGACGCTTCAGGTACAAACTAGCATAGTCCTGCTCGGCTTTCTCTGATTTGGCAAGGGCTATGCTCTGCAGCCTCTCAGCCTCCTGTCTGGCTTCATTGGCCTTAAGCTGGAACATCTCAGCCTCGGCCTGCTTAAGCCTCACTATGCTCTCAAGCTCCTCTACCTGCTGCTTCTTCCTTTGCCTATCCATCTTGAGTTCTGTAACTTCTCTTGCCTTCTCCTCTAGCTCACGGTCACAGGCCTCCAGAGCAAGACGGGCTCGTTTAAGCATGCACATCTTCTCCTCTGCCACCATCTCCATCTTTCTCACTGCTTCTTGGACTACTTCTGCGATTCGGTTGCAAGCCTCTTGCGGAGAAATCAGATGCCCAGCTTCTTCAGTTTCAGAATTTTTTGTAACATCTATCTCAAGCTCTGAACAAAGACAGATAAAGTATTTATATTAATAGACATAGTTGATCATCCATGCATGCATGTGTAACCATCCACGAAAGAGTGGAAGAGAATGGTAATACTACCAAAATTAGTAATGAATTCCAAGAGACCAATCAAAGGTAAGTGATGCATTGCATAAGTTAAGAATTTCAGTCAATCCAGAATTCGACCCCTGATTGAGTTTCTATTTTTTTTTTTTTTTGGCTAAAACGGGTGTTTCATACAGCACGGGTATGAATACACCCAATCGAATCAGAAAACATAATATCTCGAAAAGCTCCGGGCATCCCTCCCTCCCCAGTCCATAGAGTGCCTTCCGATTGGCTTGCTACATATGTCGTCACCCAGTCGGTAGCCCCGTTAGCTTCGCAATATACGTGCGTAGCCTGGAATGTAACACCCTCACTCACCATCATCCAAATATCGCGAAGCAAGGGGTGAACTCCGCCGACACTGTTCGGCCCCTTTCGGACCCAACTGATAACTATGGCCGAGTCATCCTCTAGAATGACTGAGCTCGTCTAAAGCACCCGTCTCGCGTAGCACATGCCCATCCAGACCGCCCGCAGCTCTGTTCCAGGAACCGAGGTATCGAAAATCTAACAGCCCCCTGCTGCCACTACACTGAAGCTCGGGCCCCTGATGACGAATCCAGCTCCACCCCTCCTACCTCCCTCAATGACTGAGCCATCAAAACTGACCTTGAGGAAACTCGGAGGTGGGGGCTCCCAGGTAAAAAATACTCTATATGGAGCTACCGAAGCAATATGAGAGCCCTAGATGTCCCGAGCTATCAAAGGTCTATAATTTGAAGCTATAGGGATGATCTCTGCTACCTATGCATGAGCCCGCTCCATCATGAACCGCGGGGACGGACTGAGCTCGCCAAATGTCCAGGTCTTCCTGGCCAGCCATACCTGATAAGTTGTGCGGGTCGTCCTAATAGCTAAAGAGCGCATCTGGGGGATACCAGACCATCTCCAAACCTCCTATAGAAAACAATCTCTCCACCAACCTATTTGAGTTTCTATTTGGAATCGTCCACCAAACTACCATATGCATTGAATGAGAAATACTTCCAAGATCAGAAAGCATAAACCAGTGCTGGCTAGCAAAACGTCCCGTGATAGACTTACTCTACAGAGTATATGATACAATCATGTATCGTTGATTTGGATCAAAGATGCGAAGCACTTAATCCCCTGTCAGCAAATTATATTGAATAAATATGGTGCAAGATCTGGTGAACAAATGCAAATTTGGAAAATTTGATGGCTAAATTTCAGAAATTCTGTTCATCTAACAAGGATGTGAACATAATCTTTTACCGTTAATATGGAAAAAGACTGTCATTTTGACAATCCAATCCTGGGAAAAGTGTTCTATTGTTTACTACTCACAGACATGGATTTCTAGAATTGAAGCTAGTCAAGGATCTTGTGCATATAAAGGTAGTGTTTAGCATATTTCTGGTATTCAGTATCTTAAAAATTAAAATCATTTTTCCTGAAACCAGACCCAAAACTTATTGGGTAGTGACTTGCATTAGCGACAGCGGTCGGCAATTGGTAGCAGTGGCGGGTAGTGGCTAGCGAGTGGCAGTGGTGGGTGGTACTAGCTGGTGAGTGGCAGTGAGGGTGGGGGTTGCAGTGGCCATAGGGACAATGGCAGTTGTGATGGGCAGTTTTGTTTCTCATAAAATTTGAAAACCAGATTTTTCAATTTCTACAATTTCTATAAACTATGAAAGAGTTTTCAAAAAACTGAAAATAGAAACTGGACTACAAACACCATTTCTGGCCGATTTTTTGTGCTTTTGAAAAAAAGAACTGAGAACTGGAAACTATAAGCAATGCCAAACAGGGCCTAACTTTAAAGTATTTAATATTTATTAGGGTCAATTTCTTTTGGTGGTCTGGTGTCTTTTACTTTCAGAAATCCAATTCTGAGTGGAAGCTATTGTGTAGAGTCTAAGTTAGTGGGGATTCAAATTTTTAAATCTTTTTGATTTTCCCCTAGTGTATCAATTTGCAACAAATATTGCCTTTCAGCTTCTTGTTCCATGGTTGTAATTAGAGGAGTGAAGGTGATGATGCCTTCAACAGTTCAACCTAGGTGAAAAGTCCTGGAATTTATATGGTCGTGACAACCACATCTTTGTTGCCACTTTAATTTCTGCTGGGCATGATCTTCCCTCATACTCAAACTTCTTCTACGCCCTACAAAATTTTATAATGCTAGACCCCAGTCTATAGCCTATTTTTTTGATCCAACTTTTGCTTCATACTTCTGACCTTCATAATTTTACTACAAGCAGAATCAAAGGCCTACTAAACCTATTCATTCCCTGTTCCTATCTTGCTTCATTTTGGTGCCAGCAATCTAAAATCCTTTCATGCATCCAAATGGACTCAAAAATAAAGCGCCAGACAAAAGCAGGATTTTAGTTTCTTGAATGCACTAAAAAGATTGATTTTCTTTAATTTTATAACTGTGATACAACCCAAATATAAAATGGATTTGACCTCAAGATGATAATGATATTGTTCAAACAACAAGCACATAATTTGAAATTCCAAGACAAAAGCACATATGGGAAAGTAAAGGTTAAAGGAAAGTACAAATTCAATCATTAACAAGAAACAATTTCCATAAAATGCTTAATGAAATATTCCAATCAAAGAAATATAAGGGGCATTTGATTCATATAGCTAGACTTCAAAGTTTAGTTGCTGCAAGAGTAATAATTAATTTAAGCCTAACTATTAGAAGGGGATCCAATGCCAAAAACAAACAAATTTCAGGAGCAACAATGCAGCATCAGCATGCAAAGAAAAATTGATGCCAAGAGTTCCTTTCCAGAGGCCTAGGTTCTTGAACAATCTTATTGCAGTTACAACCATTCACATACAACTGACCGGAGACAAACATGCAAGGTAACAGCTACACTTGACAAAATGTTCCCTGGAGAAGAAACAAAGGACAATACATTGGACAGACATGATATGATAATGCATGACACTACAAATTTTGCTTGTTTCCAAAACAAATGTGCATATTTAATTTGAGTTTAAATAATATCAATTTGATCTAATGTTTCCCTGCAATGCAATCCTTCCAATTGCAGCTGTTGCAACGATTAAAGAATGTGCAAAGGATTATCTTGTTTTGTAATGCTCTCAGAGTGGTACTCAAGGCCAATACAAAGGTCAGTCAGATTTTAAAGGAATACATTGCAATATTATATCTTAGCAATAAATGATATCATTTAAAAAAAGATGATTTATTAAGTAGGATACCTCTCTACAGAAAGCCAAAGAAGGAGAAATATTAACTGCATATTTCAGTTAATGATTCTAGGAAGACTTGCCATCCAGGCAACTCAAATTTTTCTAATTCTTGCAGCCTAGCTGTGCTCATAAAAAGAATCCTTTAGTATGTTTAAGGATATCTATCAGTTCAAAGTTTTGAAGCTTCTACTGAACGGTTTTGTACACCTGTTTGTATGTGTCAATATAGCACTCAATGAGAATACTTTCTGAAAAACCATCTCCAAGGGAAAAAAAGTTTATGAGGGACAACTGAATTTTCTTTCCATTTAGCATAAAATGATAACCACTTGATGCTGAATAACAGCCTGCAGAGTATGTACAAGCAAACCATTCAGGACTGGGGTTAACTCAGCCCAAATTCTTCCAGAACCTCGCTTCAATTAGCAGAACAAGCAAGAGATAGTTCGATATATATTTATATACCAAACTACTATTTGCTATGAATAACATCCATAGAGGGGCTATTTGGTATATATTTATATACCAACCCCTGGCAGGCTGTACAGGGTCTATTTTACTGAACTGATACAGTGCCAGTGCAGTACAGGGGCCTGGTACACCCCTGTACTACTGACACATGGTACACATGCATGTGCCAACTCCAGTAGTGTACCATGTGTCGGTACAGGGGCGTATTGTACCATACAAGTACGGTACCATTACAAGAGACTAAAAACATTGATCCATAATAAGCATCTCTACTAATTTAAATATTCTCACTAAAACTTATCACCCTACGTGTAAAGCTTAAACACAGGAGTCACAGTAACCTGAAAGTGTAAAGTGTAGAACATCAAATAACTAACTTTATACCACATTTAAGGCTTTATCAACTCTAATCTTGTCTAATGAGTCATTTCCATGCAAAGCCTAAAATCATATTTCATGTCACTTTGTCAAGTATCTCCAAAAACAATTTTATTATTTTATATCCTAACTATTTTAAAGCACAGCCTCTCATAGAATGACAATTTGATTGTGACCACTCAAAGGCTATTATTCCTCACAAAAGCACAAAATAAGAGAGAGATAAAAAAACAGAAAGGAAAAGAGGCTGTAGAATTTCTTGCACATAAAATAATCATCTTAGACAAATATTTATACTTTATTATCTAGTAGTTCATTCTTAGCTTCCTATACTAAATAAATCACTATTAATTTTGCCACTGATTCAACCTTATTTTCTCACCTTTGCAATGCTCTTCATGCTAGCAGTTTTTAATATTTAGTGTCTACCGATAGGATCTATATATACCTGGCAACTGCTATTTTATTTTGTTGCCTCTTAGACAAACCCAATGTGAAATAACTAGATTTAACTCCAAATGCAATTTTGAAATGCACAAAGGGCACCAGATGTATGAATATTTATGATAAATTTACCTTTAACCTACATAATTATATATAAATAAGTTAATGGCTTAAAGTTAACCAATATTGTCAGTACACTGTCAAGGGATTCATATCCATCCACAAGTCAAAAAGAATTATTTTTCCTAAACCTTTGGAGACGAAGATAATATTTAGAATCCCAGTTGAGCCTGCAATTTTTCTAACCACAAGTATAGAAGTTAAGTGCACTATAAAGCAGATCCAGTTTTGGCACATTACCCATATCAACAACCGCTCAACACAATATTTGATGGTCTCGTTTCATTTTTTTCATTTTTCATGTGTTAGTACTCCTGCATGTGAATTATTCTTTTCCAAGAGAACATAGATGTGTGCAATAGATTTCATAATCTATAGTACTCCGAATTCTGCCTTTAGAGAGGTACGATTAAATACATGTTTTGGCCAATTACACTACAAATATTTGTAGCTCACTTTATGGGGCATGCGTCATACACCCTGCATCTATGTGCATTTAACTGCAATATGAATGTAATTCATATTCCTATATCAGCAATATAGGCCTGCATAAAACTTCTATACAGAAAATAATTTTTCATAAATCAAATATCTCAAGAAAGAATGATTTAGATTGTGAACCCTCATTTCTTTGATCATTCTCTAGAATCACTTACAGAAGGTTCTGGATGTGTTATGCATAATCGACTGCTACAAGTTTGTGTTATTCTTGATTAGTGACCTAGATCCGTGATGATAAGCAAAATTAGACAAAAATGTCAAATTTAATATTGGATCACGATTTCAAGGAACTCCTAATTTATGCAATGAGGTGATATGAATTAAAGAAACGTTAATGTGACAAGGGAGAAAAGAAGTTAATTATTCTAGATGGATTGGAAACTATGAACTAGAGAGCTCAAGGGTAATGTCCTACAATATTTTATATATATTACACTACGTCCCTATGTAAATGTTCTCGTTTCCTAATAGATTATTTTATTATCTTTTTCTAGGCATATTTTAAAGAGATATAGACTTGAGAAAGAATTTATCAAATGAGATAGTGTCTTATAAATTCCCCTCATGCATACACACAAGAATGATTTAGGAGCAATCACCTCACTCCAGAAGCTAGTTTCTTACACAGAAGGGATATTAGTGGTTTATTTGTCCTTTTTTATTGGCAAATTCTCTTTAGCTCATTAAAAGCTTGTGATCAAACAAGTACTCTCAGTATCAATCTTAATGAGCAATGGAGCTTGAAGTTTGAAAACAAAAAACTCATTGTATATAATATGGTTTTTTGTTTAAGGATTTGATATGTTCCTTTAATTGTAAAATATTCCACACTGCTTAATTACGTTAGAGCTGAAGGAAATATGTACAAGGGATTTTGAAGCTCTCAAGATATTGGTTTCCACATTTTGAACTATTGCCAGTAAATTACACTAAACACACCAAAAACTATGGGGTTTTCCACATGCATCACATGTTCAAATTACCATTCAAAATAAAAGTGATATCATGTAGAAGAAAATACAACCTGACACTAGACAGATTTTGTAGTGTAGGCCATAGGGGAGGAACTATAAACCCTAAACTTTTAATGGAACAAAGAATAACAACAACATCGCTCTAGCAAACACATAAGGTATTGAGACCATGTTCAACCTGACAACATACCTGACATATGTTCTTCAAGCCAATTGTAAAGAATAGGCAAAAAATCGACACTAAACAATTTGTGCACTTGAATCTAACTGATATTTTCAATTCAAAATGGCCATTACCTGTGGCATAGCTTACAAAGGCTCGGGTGTTATGTCATAACAGAAACACTAAAAAGTAATGTACATACATGTTTGATAAGGATGCTACCCTACTTTCATAAGGAAGTATTCTAGCTGTGCATATCAACAGCTTTGCAGCTACCGTATCTAGGCTTCCCAAGAACAGTCCACCCTTCTTTCATCAAATTATATTATACAAATTACTTGGGGGAAAGAAAAAATGTGAATGCATATTGCTATACCTCTAAGCTCATGACTATTTTAACCAAGGTTTTAAATACCCTTATCAAACTCGACCATTTTCATCGAAATGGTACGGTATCAGTATGGTTCTGGTACCAGCAGTATGTAAAAAAAGGAAAATATCAAAATGAATGAAGAACTGTCAATATCAGCTAGCACAGTTGGTACTGTACTGACGGTTCACATCGATACGGCCGATACATACTGATACGGGTGGTTCTAGCAACCCAAAAACCATACTAGTGTTGCTTCTGCATTAAAACAGCATGGTACAACAGTACCGTACTGTTCTGTGTGGTTTTTGAATCCATGATTTCAACAAGATGCTCGCAAATTTCATAAGCATGCTTCTAAAAGTAAAGACTCCATTAATATCTATAAAAGATAAAGGCTCAATAGGAGAATGAAACAATGTAGAAACCTGTATACTATAACAAATGAGCACGAGATAACTGGAGATTAACTCGAAAACAGAACAAATGGAACATATGTAAAGAGATTATGAAAGAAAGATTTTGTGCTGCATGGGATGACATTTCAATAAATTAGCAATCAGCACAATTATCTTAGTAAGAAATCTCAAACATTTCCTTAGTAAGGCCCAGCTTAGACTTAAAGAATAAGTGATGCTGACAGTTAAAACAGTGAGATATATTTATAACTAATGCATAAAATTGGCTATACCTTGGATAAACAGAAGCAGCATTCTGCAAACTGTGGACTCAGTAGCACCACTCTTAATCTTTTCAATGAGATCTCCACACTTCCAGTACAACTTCCTCCCTCTGGGGTCCTCGCTCAAACGAAAAATCTTGCCAACAAAGTCAATTTCTCTCATCAGGGCCTCCCGGTCCCATCCAGGAGCACAGTGTTGAAACACATCCTTAACCCACCCTAACAACTCTGATGCCCTATTACAAGCTTGGCACCTGAAAAGCATTTCAGCAACACTTACTCCACTTTTAACGGATTGTCCTGTTCCAATTTGGCCGGCACGGATAGCACAATCTGTATGTGTCCAATGGGAGCACATATCACACCCAATCCAGCGGCATGAGTTGACCTCGAAATCAAATTTATTGCAGATCACACACATGCAAAGGTTACAGAAACCATTCCTATTAGTGCATATCTCGCAGCTACATTCATCTGCAGGTAGAGCATTTTGACAGGCAATGTTCCTACACCTCTTGTACAAGAAAATCTCAACAAGGCGACTCTGTGGGATGCTGACACTCGGATGCAGAAAGGCCTGAATTCCTGTTTTAATTGCGACAAGAATCTCCAATTGCACTCTGTGAGCCCTGGCAAGGGTTTTAGCTGACAAGTCAACTCTCCCTTGGACAAGCTTTTGCAGATGCAAAAATTCTTCTATATGCTGAGATCCCCCCATGCCCTCAAGGATCAACCGGAGCTCACTCTTGGTCTCTTCAAGAAGTTCATCTGGCATAACCATCATTTTATCAGATATCACCTCCACTCTTTCTCGAGCAATTTCACGGAGTGATAACTTATCCTCTGTGGAAACCCTGTGAATGACCTGTGTTTCAGGACAATCACTTTCTTCCTTGTCTACTTTCTTCACCACCATGGCATTGGAACGATTGGTCTCGATGGGCCAGGTCTCGCGTGAGCTAGCACTCTCAGTGGCAGAGTCATTCCCTTGGTCAGAATTCGATCCAGGTTCCTGCACATCGGGGGACCCACCAGCATCCGAAGAAGCCAGTGATAAGGAGGTCTGCAACCCTGCAGGCCTTGGGTGCTGGCGCGGAGGTCGCATTGCTGAGGGTGGTTGCTGGTGGAAATTTGCACCTGAAGAGGTACCCATATGAATGACCCTAACCTGTAACGAAGAATGATTTTAAACTCACCTCAACTACAGCACCTAAAATTCTAAACTTCACCTTTAATTAACTCAATCCAAAATCGCTAAACTACAGACAGAACCCAAACAACTGAAAATAAACTATCACAATCATAAATTTTTCCAACATACAGAGCCAAAACCCAATCTTGCTGCAGAAATTAATCAAAATCCTAATTTAGAACACAAATGAAAAAAACAAATAAGAGCTCAAAATCAAAAATTTGTCCAACGCATAGCACCAGAACCCAATCTTGCTGCAGAAACGAATCAAAAATCCTAATCTCCGAGACCAATGCGCAAGTCAGCGACGACCTCAATCAATTACTCAGAACTAAAATATCCAACATTAATCACAGAGCTTAATACATCTAAATGATTCACCTCAGAAACAAAACAAAATAAAGAGGACGTACAAAGAATACGACAGCCCTCAAAACCCTAGAAGTCCAGCAAATCAAAACAAAGACACAAGAAAGATCGTGTAATTAGAGCTAGATTGCTTACTACAGAGCCAGAATTCCGGGAAAAAAAGGAACCTGAGAGATGCCTCGCAGTGGAATCAGGCTGAGAGGAGTCTAGAGAGGAGAAGAAAAAGAAGGATTAGGGTTTTGTCAGGCCTTCTCTCTCCTCTCTCTCCCCCCTCTTAGGAAAGAGAAGCCGAAGTCCAGAAGACGAATGCGAGGAAAGGCGAAAGAAGGAAAAACAAGGGGGCCCGGTTTCGACGCGTGACGAGATGAGATGAGATGACCGGATCGGCCGGTGGCAGAGACGTGGTTGGACCAGTCACGTGCTTCTCGCCGCGTGCTCATGATACTGATAATGACGGGGCGCTGCCTCCTTTGTACAGCTAAAACGGCAGGCTTGACTGGCCAGGAGGAATGGGATGGGTTGTTGGTTTCTTCGCAGCAAATAGCCTTGTAAAATGGTAAATATCCTGAAAATCGAGACATAATTAAATAACATATATATATATATATATTATATAACAAGTATTAGTTTTATTTCAAAATTATTTTTTTATATAGTAATTATAAAAATAGCTAAGATTGTATTTCAACCATATAATTAGAATACAACTAGAAAAATTAACTCAATTGTGTAAATAGAGTTGTTGGAAAATACGTTGGTTTTGCTAGATTTTTTTTTTAACTAGCTCAAGTTTTATTCTTTTTGGAAACCAGCTTAACTTATGCGTCGAGTTGATAGGATCACTAGAGATTTTAGCTCGTTCACTGTTCGGATCAAAGAGATCGGATGAGGTCGTTGCACGCCTTCGTGATAATGGTCCAATGGTCCTTACACCTAATCGATGATGATCTCGATAACAAGCACTCACAAGTTGGCGTTGGATAGTGGAGGAATAGCTTTGATCAGCATTCCAATGCTAACTCTGATCTAAAACAACAAAAATAAAGAAGTCCATTTATTGGAGCGTGTCTATCGAGAAACCCTCCAATGTCTAAGTCAAACACAACACTTAGGGAATATGAGGAAAGCAAAGAGGCAATGTAAGCAAGTTGAAAGAGAACACAATATACAGGTGACCGAATAATTCAGAGCTATACACTGGTTGATAAAGTAACAAACCACATATCTTCCCAGTGAATCATGCTTGCGCTTCTCGGTTGCAGAAATTTGCTCAGGTGTTGCATTTGTTAGGAAATACTTAGCGATCACAACGGAGTTGTTGCCAACCTAGAAGGATAGTTTGAAATGCAAAGGACTCTCTGTGCGCCTTTTGAGTCAGCCACATAGCAAGCTTTGAATGGTCAACCCATAGCTAGGTGGTGAGCTTTCATTGGTCAGTTTGCTTTGTCAATAAAGGTCGGATCCAAGGTGTATCACTTGCCCCAGACTTCCGAAATTGAGGTGACTTGATTAGCTCTGGGGAAGGAAGAAGCTTTCCACAGGCAAAATCGGTTGATCGGAATGAGCCACGAAGCCGATCAGTGGACCCTATGTTGTCAGCTTCAAAAGCTTTTTGGAGACTATATTTATGGTTGCATGCTGGCATCTGCCATTCTCGAAGTGGTATCATTAGTAATGGGATTTCCAAGGCGATGATTGGATACTTTGCCAATAGTAATCCTGATGATGGTTCAAAATCAAATGCCTAGTTGGCATGTGGCAAAGATCGGACCGGTTGCTTAACTGGTCACATTGATTTGAACCACCTAAGGTTCCAAATAACGCATGTGGTCTATGCTTCGTCTTCACTTCGAAGTTTTTGCAACCAATTGTCCTAAGAGTGGGCGAGGATGAACCAGCATTCCACACCCAAAATCCTTCCACTTCTCCATTTTCGACCATGTTTTCCTCCATCATCGATGTCATCGTTCATTCTCCTATTTTCCTACTAGAGTTACTGTACTTTGAGTTTCCAGTAAGGCTCTTCGGTTCTCTACTCTGGTTCCTTCTTGTTGTTCTACCCCTTTCTCCTCCTTTCCTTTATTTTTTGTCTAGGAGAATTGTCGAGGCTAGTGGTGAAGTGGTCATCAGATGATGAGCTTGTGGCTCAACGCTCGTCTGATCGAGCTTCTAGAGGCTCGAAGAGACCCTCCTCCATAAATACTTTTGCCCCCATCTGCTACCAAGAGCATATTGGAGGAGGCTAACTTGGATAGGATTCGCTCTGAGTACCACATTCCTTAAGGCTTTCCTCTGAAGTTGTTCAGTCCTTGACCCATCGCTTGAGAAGAATTAGCTTGCTTCTTATGAAGAAACTCTAAAAATGGATGAGGCTTCCCATCCGAACCTTTTTGCCAAGCTTTTGTATAAGTATCAGCTTGTCCCAACAACTCGTCCCCAATACCACATCCCTCAAAGCTTTGCTCTGGTGTTGCCTGGCCCTTCCGATCATTGTGTTCTTTTCTTTTGTCATTATTCATGGTGGGGCAGTTCCAAGCTTTCTTCCAATTCAAAAAGCATCCTCAAAATAAAGGATGGTGATACCTTTCTAGCAGAAAAGATTGTCACCTTCTTCCTTCTGGCCCTTTCTGTATTCATGGTTGAAAAGGCAAGTACTTTTTTGTATCCTCATAGAGGGGTTGGGCCTTCCTGTCACAGTGGTTCACATCGACAAAGAAGGTGATGAATCTACTCCCAATCTTGTCTGACGAGGATCGGGCAATTGTTGATACCATTTGTGGTATGCGGGCATCCTCCGTGATTGAATTGCTTTTTGAGGCTACCTTAGTGAATGCTGGCCTTAATCTGGCCTCAACCAAAAGTAAAGTAATTTTATAATCTGATTGAATTTAAATTCTTGCAAGTATTAGTGCTTGGTTTCTTTGACATTTTTTCTGTTTCATGGGGAACAATTTTGACCTCAATGAGCTCATGTTCGAGGTCACCAAGGACAATCCTTACAAGAGGAAGCTTGGCGGGGACAAGGTCATCCCTTCAACAAAGAGAAAGGTGAAGACACTTGCTACTCCTCTCATCTTCAACATTGAGCTTCCTATGGCCCTGAGTTTAGCAAGTGCTACTTGGGTCGAGGGTCAATCCAACAAGGCGGGTCACTTGAGGTGGAGGTGATCGCCTTAGTCCTTGATCATCTGCCTGCTTTGGAGCCTCCAAGGGCAGTTCCTAAGGGGCCCCCAAGGAAGTGCCAACTGCTATACTCGAAGCCCCTCTAGATCCAACCTTGGATCCTATGGGCACAACCAAGCTCGCTTGGACATTGGTGGCTGTCGATGAAGCTGCTTCCTCTCTTTAGCTAGTTTTTGCATCGGCAGCCACCCCATCACCAATGCCCTAGGAGAGTCAACCTCCCAGCCACCCCATCTTCATCTCGAGGTGTCGAGCCAGATATCTACCGGCCGGCAAGGTCACTCGAGGTCACTGATTCAATCCTTAAATCCCTTGAGCTTTCTGGCGAGTTGGTTAGGAGGAGGATGCTTTCCAAAGATGTGAGGCATCTTCAAGTAGTAATGAAGTGAAGCTTGTCAGTACCATATACATTGGGACAATTGAGGTGAGCACTGAGGATTCGGAGTTGTCGTTTAATGCATGATTCTTTTGCTGACTTCATCTTTTCAATCGTAGACCTCCTATGCCATCCATGCCCTTGAAGTTATCCTCTCGACCTACCTGTAGAGGTAGTGGCAGTTAAGCACAAGATTCACAAGGTTGAGCATGGGCTGAGCAAAGGAGGGCCTTGGCTGAATCGGAGCCAAGAAGCATGCAGAGGAGAAAACCGCCTCGCTAGAGAGATGAAGCACGACTTCAAGTCTGCATTTGTTGTGGTGCAAACAAGGCTTGAGGAGGTAAAGCTAGAGATAGAAACGACAACAGTTCGACTTGAGGAAGAGATTGCCTGGCTCCAGGAGGCCTTTCAGATAGCAAAAAGTAAGGCTTCTGCGATTGGAGAGAAGTTAGCCCGAGATGAGGGGCGACCAGTTCAGGCTAAGAAACGGGTTGCTATGGCTGAGGAGAGAACTTTAAGGACTCGGAGGACTTCCATGGTGAGATGCTAGAGGCGGCTACGGACTCCTTCAAAAAGGAGTTCGAGGCATACCGAGCAATGGTGGCGAGTTGTGTTGGGAATTGTATCATAAATGTCAATCGTCAGCATATTGATGATTGAATTTTGTAAATGAATTGACAAATTAATAAAGTGTTATTTGACATTATTC